>CATQJA010000464.1:0-14125 GCA_958295435.1 Mesorhabditis spiculigera
AAAGGCCGTTTGCGAGAGATGCTTGGCACAATGCTTGGCACAGTTTTTTGGACCCCATTTTTATGACCTCATCTGAAAGAGCGTGGTCGAATTAGTAGGGTGGTATGGTTTTGGAAGTTTAAAAAGTTTAATTTTGGTGTTAAAATGGGCCTCAAAGCTGCGACCTTCGAAAAACTAACTTGAAAACGACTGAACCAAACAGGCCGAAAAATTGTGTCAATACCTAATTTGGCGTGGGGATCATTTCTCTAATACATTTTGAAGCACGAAATTGGCCGGAACATGGTTAAATGGCGTACTAAAAACAGTTTTTCGACATTTTCGACATTTTAGGGTGGTTTGCGAAAGCTGACTTATGCACAAAAAGATGCGCCCGTTCTTTCCGCATCGAATGGTGTATAGCTTATCGAGCGCGAACCACCCTAAAAATTAGTTTTATTCGCTTATGTGTGAAATGGTGCTGTGGGTCGACCCCAAAAATGAAAATTTTTGAATTTGGAAAATCTGAGATATAGGATCGCATCTAGAGACCGAGACGAGTCGATTGCAAAAAAGAGCAAAAAGAAATTAGGGTTCTGTGAGGGGGCTGGGATTGAACTGGCGCCACCTCTGGATTGGTACGCCGACGCTCTACTCATTGCGCCACAGGGCTCCCAGGCGGAGGGTCCGGGTTCGATTCCGCGACATCGAAGAAAGCGTAATTTCTTTGCTCTTTTTGCAATCGACTCGTCTCGATCTCTAGATGCGATCCCATATCTCAGCTTTTTCCAAATTCAAAATTTTCATTTTTGGGGTCATTTTTAGCACCATTTTCACGCATAAAAGCGAATAAAACTACTTTTAGGGTGGTTCGCGCTCGATAAGCTATACGCCATTCGATGCGGAAAGAACGGGCGCATCTTTTTGTGCATAGCAGCTGCAAACCACCCTAAAATGTCGAAAATGTCGAAAACTGTTTTTAGTACGCCATTTAACCATGTTCCGGCAATTTCGATGCTTCAAATGTATTAGAGAAATGATCCCCACGCCAAATCAGGTATTGACACAGATTTTCGGCCTGTTTGGTTCAGTCGTTTTCAGATTAGTTTTTCGAAGGTCGCAGCTTTGAAGCCCATTTAACACCAAAATTAAACTTTTAAACTTCCAAACCACACCACTGCCAACTGACCACGCTCTTTCAGATGCCGTCATAAAAATGGGGTCCAAAAAACTGTGCCGAGTCATAATGGGGCCTGTTCGGATGAGTCGCGGACGGCCTTATAACACGGTGGCACCCCATATGAAAAACTGTAAATGACAATTTACCAAAAAAAACGGGTGGGTTAATTTGGCGCTATGGTTTCTTCGGCTAACCTGTGCATTCTCGAGATAGCGCCATATGAGTAGGGGCTTAATGATGAGCGAGATTCCAACGATGAGACAGAACAAGGCCGCGGAGATCACCCAGATGATCGTGTCAAAGGTGAAGCAGCACTACGAAGGAAGAATATTTCTCTCGACAGCTCCTGTCTCTCTCTCTCTCTCTCACTGAATTCTCTGCCTCAAAACCTACCTTCGCGGTACAGCAGCAACATCCACAACAAAGATAATTTCCTGGCTCCACCGGCGATTTCGGCTGAACTTTAGGACGCCATAGCCAAACGGGGAATCCCATCCTTAAGGTATGTGTTGCAACAAGTTGACAAGAAGTAGAAAATGGAAAGGGATTTGCGCCATCTCAAAAATCACCCAACCTCGACAACTCAAGCCATCGAAAATTTGACACAGCAGAACAAAACCTGAAAGGCGCGCTACTAGCATAGTGCAGGGGCTTAATTTAGCGTTCGGACAACGAGCGCAGTAGGGGAGAGAGAGAGAGAGAGAGAGAGAGAGAGAGAGAGAACACGTGAAAGAGCAGGGTTCGCGCTTTGGGCCAATGCCATCTATTCATCCGTTCCCCTTTTCGATCCCCAAAATCAGAAGGCCGCTTTTATGGGCCTAGCATCCATCGACCATCGAGACCCGTTTTCATGAGAATTCGTTCAAAAGACGGCCAATTTTACTAGGCCAAAGCTCAAGAAAGTGGGGGCCTTGCAGAAACTGCGACGCGGGCAATGGCAACTTCTGGATGCCAAAAGGGCGGGTCTCGCTGGTTGCTCTTGGTATCAAGAAGAGGAGCCTGGGATCGATGCGCTGTGCTTGGAAGGGACAAAAAACTAGAAAACGGTTTTGTTAGTCGGCGAGGTCAAACAGCGTCGCTCCTTAAATGTCCCAGTTCTGAACTACGCCAATACGAAGTGCCCGGCTTCGGAGAAATTTTATAAAACCTTTGGACAGGTTTTGTGCGAAAACCATGGTCACAAATAACAGTGAAGTTAAAATTCCAAAACGGTTCGCAAAGGATTGTATTCCTGTAAATTCAGAAACCGGTTGGGATGTAGTCATGAATCGGAGCGAAAATCGAAGGGGATGCGGGATCAAAGTGTTGTCCTTAATGGAATAAATTTGATCGTGAAAATCAGGTAAACTCCCCAGTGGCCCTAAAAATGTCCTCGTTTTCTACTTCCGCTTGGGGACCTGAGGGCACGGAAAATAAATGTTGCAGCAGGGACCGGAGAACGAGGAAAGGGGAGGGCAGCCGAGTCATTTTTGTCGGCCAAAACCCAAGTGCTGGAGCGAGAGAGAGAGAGAGAGAGAGAGAGAGAGAGAGAGAGAGAGACGCCGAATGGGGAACCGGTGGATTGCTGGCATTCGGGCGCATGTGGTCCATTTCCCGGTCCGCCGAAAGGCCATTTCGAGGCTCAGGTTTGGCTCCGTCGAGTCCCCCCCCCCCCCCCCCCCCCCCCGCGACAAAAAGCATAAGGTCCCGTTCTTTATTAAATTACATATGTTCCTGAGGACCACATACATGCTTATGAAGCTGATGGATACGATTTACATGGAATGTGACTAAAAAATCTTAGAGATTTCATTTGAAAGAGGATCGCTTCAAGATGGATTGTCGGCGCGAGACTAAACTATGCAGGCTTGACGATGGCTTGGTGGATACTCTTGCTGTTCGACCTCGGAGCTGGCGATCCCTGGTAATGGGATGTCGGAGCGGACGATCACGCGGGAGTTTTAAAAAGTACTGGTCATTTATATAATTTTTGTGGTTCTGGACACTCTACAATTGGTTTTGAACGTTGAAACCCCATGCCTGATATAGGAGTAGTACATATAGACGACAACGTTCATCCAGATTGCTACTATTGCGCCAATAATCAGCCCTGAATTCGTTCGGTAATCTCTAAAAATTTGCTGGTCAGTCGCATCTAACAATGTTGTACGGGTACTCCACATGCCGATGCGGACGCCGCGGTACCCCATTGCACCATCGTTGTATCCCACGGTATCATCGCGATACCCTCGGCCCCTCATAGTTGTATCCCCTGCCATGATCGTCGTAGCCCATTCCCCTGGTTGTTGTAGCCTATGTAGTCATCGTGCCGGTGGTGATGTCGGTAGCCACGGAAGTGAGAGTTGAGATGGTGGTGCACCCTGTTGCTAGGATTTTTCGCAAAACACGGAGGGGTATACTGATCACGGTGATGCCCAAAAGATTTCTGCAAGGAGTGTCAACGCTTGGAGGGAAGCCTGAAAACAGGACGACTTCAGGGAGTTTAGAGGTCTGAAAAACGGTAATGAATAACTTACAAAAACGATGATAAAGGCTTTCATGTAGCCGGGTTTCTTTGTCATAATGGCTCTGACGGCAAAGCAGCTTCCAAGACAATGACTGCCAGACGAAGGTAAAGCTTAATACAAAATCTTGAATTTTCCCGATAGATTTTTAACATACCCCTGGTTGTCTTAGGGCAATCACCGTAACATCGGGTCGGACGAGGAAGACAAAAATGGCGGAAGCAATGAAAATGATAGAAGCGAGGATCCAGATCGCCGGGCATAGCGTGAACCAGCACTAAAAGTCGGAAGATAGAAAGAAACAAACATTTGAATTACAAATCTTATGAAGTGACAAACGCTTACCTTTGATGAGCAACCGCAAAAATAGCAACACTTATAGTCGTCCGCCTTCACCGGGGATTCTGGCTGCACATTAGGGCGCCACAACCAAACCGGAAATTCCATTTTCGCTAAAATCAAGGTAAATTTTGTTTTGCAGCTCACGAAACGTCAAAAATCGAAAACGAGACAATGCAGGCAAGAATGGTGTTGTTCTTCTGAACCCAAAAAACGCGATAAGGGGCTTGAGCGGAAGGTGGTGTGCCAAGTTTTCGATGACTCAGACGGAATCGTCACCTATTTCACCGAGCTTATCAGTCGCATAATTCATGATTCATGGGTTATTCTATGGTAAATTGGCCAAAATTGAGAATTCGATCGATAAGTTATACATCTTCAAACCGTTCAGGAGTAGGCCATCTTCAAGGGCGAAAAATTTCCAAAATGCTCCAAAAATTCAGTTGTATCAGCCTTAAAAAAAGACGAGACCATATTTCAAGGAATAAGCTATTCTAGATAAGATTTGGAATCCGACGCTGCTTAAGCTTCTTAAGCTCCAGATTTGAAGCTCCTGAAGCTACCAATTCAAAACCACCGAATAAATCGAAGCGCCGACCCAAAATCTCGGGCGTGACAGGAGAAGCAAGTGCGGCCTGGCCAGCCGGCGCCAGAATTTCGAGACCGTCAGAAGAAGAAGAGAGACTGTGGTACCGAAGGAGATTCCGAGGAACCCAAAGATAAACGCCAGACTCAAAAAGACGGGTGAGACATCGGTATTGGCTCTGGCGGTGTGTGTCATGCGGCCCTCTTTTTCCTAGTGCTGACCCTGGTGTTGTTGTTTGGTGCTACCCAAAAGCTAACAAACTCTGCGCCGCGCGTTTCACTGGTGTAGGGTTGCAATGAACTTGGATCCCCTGTTTCATGAGATCCTTAGATTAACTGCAGAAGCTTTGCTATCCAGCTTTATTGCGAATAATACATTCCTCAAATCCCGATTTGGTATCACAAAATATTCAATGAGCATTGAAGACAAGCTAATTTATGTTAGAAAACATTCATCAAGGTTAGAAAATAATCCTCAAACAGAATAATAGCCATTCAAATATTAGGCAAAGAACGTAAGCAAGAGACTACCCAACAAAAAAGAGCAGTCTTATAGTTGCGGAGGTAAGTACATTTATGCTTCTAGAACCTAACGATTCAGTGGAGGGCCCTGCGGCTCGATGGCGGTACCCAAAAAGTGTTAGAAGAAATTTTTATTATAGGTAAGTAACGGTAGAGTATAGCATCTAACAAGCAGTCGTTTTTAGGTGATATTCAGTTTGCTATGGTATCGATATATCTATGAGGGCCGATTCAATACTTGTGTTTGTCATGGTCAATTTGCAATCGGTATTGTAACATTGTTTTCGGGTGCGCGAATAGAGTCGCTTAAAAATACCATTTTGAACCCACTGTCCTGCTCTTGGATGCGGGTCGTCGCCAGGACTCCACCATGTCTGGATTCCGAACTGCCCGCACCAGCTGTCAATTTTCAAATACGATCAACAAGCTTAGAAACTACCGAAGACCTGAAACTTCGCTGGTTATTTCCTCTCTGCCTCACATGCCTTCCAACAGTTCCAAATATCTCCCAAACACCTCTAAATAGTCTGCGATAAGGTAAATTGATTTTCTTATCTGAACTCAACTCCACTTCCTCATTGGAACCCGGGATCGGCCAAAAACCGCTCCGCCTCGATAGGGCGGGTGGGGAACAGCGGACTGGGAATGGGCATTTTTTTGCTGACAGCAAAAAGAGGCCTTACAGTGGAGGGAGGAGCGTTTTGGATCGAGCGTAAGGGATAGAGGCGGGAGAGGAGCAACAGTTGAACTGAGAAGGAAGCGGGAATTGCTCGCTGGGCCTCTCATTTCCCTGGATCCGCCAGTCGATCTGGCAAAGGCCGATTCCGCCCGGCGTTCGTAGTTACGGCTGTATCAAAAGTTGCTTTGTACTGCATGCCCCAATCGGAAGTTTTTCTGGCTTGGCGTGATATCTGGATCTGATCACATTCTCCGTACCGTCCTCCAGTTCAAAAGTTCTATCGAAAATTCTGAGTGCGCAATTTAACGCTGCCAATGCTGCCGCAACCGTAATTGAGCGTGTTCCTCTTTTTTTTCCTTCTCTTTTTTCTTCTTCTCTTAATTCCTAGTTTCTTTCCTAATTCACTAATTTCTAGGGAAATAATGGGAATTCCGACTTGGTTGTGGAAGGCGTCGACGCACCATTCGTTGGCGCCGGTCGAAGCTCCGGAACTATCGATGCTGCTGTACATGCTGTAACTTCTAACTGTAAAGTGTTTTACTCAAGTTGGAGTTTCGATTCGGGACTAAGTGCATTTCGTGCAGAATTTTTCGCTGATTCCGATCTGCTTTCCAAATTTTGCTATGGACTTTTGTTTTAAAAGTTATACAGCAAATTAATGGGAGTGTTTGCACCAAACTCTCAGGAAACCGTAATCGTTTTCGATTTTCCTGATCAATTTCAACCCCCAATTCGACTAGAGATTGGCTGGACACGCATCTTAAAAAACAAAACAAGCTTTTTTATAAAAGATTAGATTTTTTTATGCAAAAAGCAAAAGAAAGATGCAGGACGGGGATCCGAACCGCCGCCCTGCGCCTGGCAAGCGAGTACTTTGTCAATGCACCATGGTGCCAACTCGGAAGGGAGCTGTGAGTGCATTCTTTACGCCCCCTGGGCGAGATGGAACCAAGGAGGGAATAGTGGGCCAGAATTCGAATTTTGGCTTTTTCAGCCTAATTTGCACCAAAATGACTTTTTAAATTAAAGTCCGCAGCAAATTTGGAAAACGGATTCGGAATCAGCAAAAAATTCTGCACAAGATGCACTTAGTCCCGAATCTAAACTCCAACTTGAGTAAAACACTTTACAGACGCTGAGACCGAGTCTTGGGTACTTTCCAATAAGGCCAGGAAACTTACCAGGAACGATTTATTAAATGAATACACATATACAGCTACCTCAAAATAATATAGGCTATTAAAGCAGGATCTGCCTCAGCATTCACGCAGAAATCGAGAACCTCTTACATTTCCAGTGCGGGTTGATTTTCATGATGGTTCTGTGGGCGATCTACACGGTGTTCATGCTCGGGTTTTGACGATCGCCTTCTTGGCCATTCCACCGAAAAGAGTACCCGAAGATCTTCACCTTTCCCCAGGTGCCGCTTTAAAAGGCATAAAATAGGGAAATCTCGCCAATTCTGGGCATCTGCATGACCGTCGGCACCTTTTTTGGAATTCGGGCCATACAGACACAGAAGCCAGCCTGGATGCAACCTTTCCTGATTTCTTGGGTATGTTTATATTTTGTCAGTACTTCTACCCAAAGTCTAGACGACCATGACGCTTATCCATTTAGGACTCTTCACCTACATTTGCTTCTATGAGACTAAAGCGTAACTTTAACCCCTATTCAAAAAATATCGTCATTTAGAGAGGGCCGTATTTTCATCGATCGCAAGGGTAGGATCCACGAAGGATATCCATGGTCAAGTCAGTTTTCTATGAATACCATTAATTCTGCCTCACTTGCAGTGATGATTGTATTCGGACTATTCCTGGCAATCTACCACATTTTCATGACGCTCCTCTTCGTCTCCTACTATCATTATATCCGGTGAGTTTTGTTATTGGCTTTTGCGTTGCAGAAGAAGAAGTTTTGCCGCTTTTTTGACTATCCCCTCATTTAGCGATCGTCAACTGGAGCTGGAGCAGCAGCAAGGCAGAATGCATTCCGTTCAAGCCTACAAATAAGCAAGCGATGTATTGAAGACGTTGATTATGCTACTTAAACTTTTATTTTCTTGTTTACTTTCTATCAGTTTTCGAATGCTTGCCTCGTATTTTGCCTTTTTTGTCTATGCCTCAAGCAATTACGGGACAATGTATCCCTCACAAAAATCGATTCCCTGCCCACCCCTTTGTCTATTTTTTCAGTCGAAATAAATTGGAATTTTTAATCTAAGCACTGGAATCTTGTCGTTCCTCGCCGCATTGATTCTAAAAACAATTTTCAAACAAAACAGTTTTAGACAATTTTGAGTTTAAAACGGAAAGCTCATATTGAGGGGGAATCTCCATGTATTAAAATTCGAATTTTCGCTGGTTCCAATCGGTTTTCAAATTTGCTCACAAGATGCACTTGTTCCCGAATTGAAACTCAAAGTGGAGTAAAAACACTTTACAGTCAGATCTTAAAGGCCGTTTGTGAGGATCCGACCAAGCCCATTAGCTATAACAAAAGTATTTTCGACCCTGTTTTTTGATGCCAGTCTGAAAGAGCATAGTGAATTAGTAGGGTGGCATATTTTAAAAGTTTAAAAAGTTTGAATTTTAGGGGTTAAAATGGGCCTCAAGTTGCGACATTTGAAAAATATCTCGAGAACTACTTGACAGAATCTTCTGTAAGCTTGCATCAATACCTGATTTGGGGTGGGGATCATTTCTCTAATACATCGCGGACCTGAAATGCCCGGAACATAGGTGATTGCGTGACAAAACAGTTTTTCCGTTCTGTCCGGAACTCGGCGATCGGGCGGCTCTGTTGATTACTGTAGAAAGATGCGCAAGCAAGTGCTGCATCGAATGGTGCACAAAACTAGAGCCGCCCGATCCCAAGTCGCGCTATAAAGCATTTACTAGGCAAAATTGGCCCAAAAGGGGCTCCGAAAACTTATAAAATTCAAAATACGGTGTTTTGAGGAACCATATTGCTTCTAGAGACCATGCGGAAGCATTTGCAAAAAGAGCAAAAAAGAAATTTCGTTTCTTTCGATGTCGCGGAATCGAACCTGACCCTCCGCCTGGGAGCCCTGTGGCGCAGTGAGTAGAGCGTCGGCGTGCCAATCCAGAGGTGGCGCCAGTTCAATCCCAGCCCCCTCTCAGAAGCCGAATTTCTTGCTCTTTTTGCAATGGCTTCAGCATGATGACTACATGCAAACTAATGCCTCAGATTTCGTTATTTTGAATTTTATAAGTTTTCGGAGCCCCTTTGGGCCAATTTTTGCCTAGTAAATGCTTTATAGCGCGACCTAGTGATCGGGCGGCTCTAGTTTGATACACCATTCGATGCAGAATTTCTTGCGCATCTTTCTACAGTAATCAACAGAGCCGCCCAATCGCCCAGTTCCGGACAGGACGGAAAAACTGTTTTGTGTACGCAATACACCTATGTTCTGGGCATTTTCGAGCTTCGCGATGAATTAGAGAAATGATCCCCACCCCAAATTAGGCATTGATACAAATTTTCAGAAGATTCTGTCAAGTAGTTCTCGAGATATTTTTTCGGTGTCGGCAACTCGAGGCCCATTTTAACCCCAAAATTAAACTTTTTAAACTTTAAAAAATATGCCACCCTACTAATTCAATTATGCTCTTTCAGATGGCATCAAAAAAACAGGGTCGAAAAAAACTGTGCCAAGCCTTGTTCGCGTCTGTCGCAAACGGCCTTTTAACTGCTCCACAAAACATGTTGCCGTTTCGGCTGGGTGAACGAACGTGTGGAGAGGCAGCGTCCCGGCCATTTCCCACTCGACCAAAAAGCAATAGTCCTGAGCAGCGAAAAGCGTGTGTTAGAGATAGAGAAGATACATGTGGGACTCAGAAGAGAACGAGATATCGTTTCTCTCGACCTCCCCGCTTGCCCCCAGCGAACCCCCACAAAGGGCAGTCGAACTCCCCCCTTTAGTCACGCCCGCCCTGTTCACATGCCCAAATATTAGCCCAGACATGAGTTTGCGGCATCGATTTGCCATTTTATTCTGCTTTCGTGATTGATGCCGGCCGAAACGGAAACATTTGCTACATATTTACGCGGTCTCACCACCACCAAACTGTCCTATCCGTAATTTTTACAGGAACTTTCGTAGTTTCTAGCTGTAACGGGCGATTTTCGAGACTCGTTTTGATGCAGGAAAGTGATTGGGCTTCCAACGGTGGTTATGGAAGGCGTCGACGCACCATCCGCTGGCTCCTGTTGAGGCCAGGAATTATGGATGCTGCTGTACTTGCTGCACTTCTAAGGTGAGGAACTGTTAGCAAAATCGTTAGAAAGGATGAAAAGGATATATGTTGATTTTCGAAAATCCAACACTCTCCGAAGGGCAAGGGTTAGACCTATGACATCTTTTCCTCTTTATCGACCTTTATCAGGATCGAGATCAACTCACAAGTCCCTGTAGACCTCAAAACTGGGAAGGAAGCCTGCGATTAAGCGGCTTAAACTACCCTCCAAATACCCCTTTCCAGTGCGGTTTCTG
Source organism: Mesorhabditis spiculigera (assembly GCA_958295435.1). Classification (NCBI taxonomy): domain Eukaryota; kingdom Metazoa; phylum Nematoda; class Chromadorea; order Rhabditida; family Rhabditidae; genus Mesorhabditis; species Mesorhabditis spiculigera. The sequence continues at coordinate 10,308 of CATQJA010000464.1, forward strand.
TGATGATGATCTTGTGGGCGATCTACACAATCCTTATGCTGGGCGTGTTGATCATCGCCTTCCTGGCCGTCCCGTCGTCCGAATACCCTAAATTTGTGTTTAGGTTTGAGGTAGAAATTGGCTAATTAAATTTCATTTGAGTTTCGAGGTTCGATTTTTTTAATTGAGTACAGTGACCGAGATATAGTAGCGCTAAATTCGGTTTATCTCTTCGAAAAGGAAGATCGGCAAGACGGATTTCTATAAAAATCCGTGTTGTTTTTAGTTCTCGGCTTCTCTTGTGCTTCCGTCGGCACCATTTTTGGTATCCGTGCCCTGCAGACGCAAAAACCGGCTTGGATGCAACTCTTCCTGATCGCTTGGGTATGTTTGATGGTTTTCCTTCTACACTTTGCTCGAAACATTAGTTTTAGGCGCTGATTACATTGATCCACTCAGCGCTCTTCATTTACATCTGCATCTACGAGACAAAGGGGTAATTTAACAACTCTTTGCTTGATAACTGAATATGGTTTAGGACCGGCGGGTATTTCCCGGATCGCAAGGGGCATCTTAAGCAGGGATATCCTTGGCCAGGTGCGGTAACTGGTAAAGTTAACGAGTTATTGCAGTGACGATCGCCTTCGGAATCTTGCTCTTAATCTATCACGTATTTATGACCCTTCTCTTCATTTCTTACTACCATTTTATCCGGTAATTTTTATTCATAATTATCCGGGTCGTTAGATTTATAATCTAAACTATAAATCTAAAATCTAAATTCATTTGTATTTTTTATTCTTAGGGATCGCCAGCTGGAGCTGGAGCAGCAGCAGGGAAGGATGCAGTCGATCCAAACGTATAGATAAGGATGAAAAATGTCACTGGCTGGGCTTAATCGTATTGACAATAAAGTAATCAATTTAAAGTATGATATGATCAATTTAAAAGACGCTTAAGCGCAGAAGATCACGAACTAAAATGTTACTAACAAATCTTCTCGGATCTGGATTTTCGTAATCTCCAATCTGGAGCAGTTTGCCTGCAGCGCCCAAACGTGTAATTCCCCGAGAATTTTTCAATTGGCTCAGCTTATGTAGATTTCAAGATTTTGGAATTCGAATTATGGTTATAGCTAGGCTAAATTTCGAGGTGGCAGGATGACGCTTTCGTTGAAAAATCCAGCGAAACTCCCAAATCTCCCAAATTCTGCAGGGTCTGCAACTTGTTTTCTCCCCGCCATCATCTTACCACATCCGGATTATTTCGAAAACGTGTATTGCCGTCTGGACCGGATGGACGTGTGGGGGGGCGGGAGGTGGCCTGGGCAATTTTCCTGTGGCACCAAAAAATGCAATAGGCGGAGCAGTGAGGGGCAAGGGTCTATGAGAGAGTGTGTAAGGGATAGAAAAGATACATCAGCGACCCAGAAGGGAAGGAGCTATCGCTTCTTTCGACCTCTCCACACCACATTTCCTGGTGCTCCGTGCGAACCCCCACAAAGGCCAGCTGAACTGGTGTTTAGTCACGTTTTTGGGAACTTTGAATACAAAGTAAGTGCGTACTCCAGACATGCGCATGCGAATTTTCAACGGTTAATTCGGTTCTGCTGTTATCCCCTGATAGCGCCGGCTAATTCCATTGGAGACGTTCGCAAATTATTTGCGGAGCCTCACCACCACCGCCATGTTCCTACCCGCTACGTTTTGAAGAAATTTTTTCTAGACGTAGAAATTATTACGGCATTTTAGCCCGGATATTGGGACTCCCGACCTGGTTGTGAAAGCGTCGACACACCATCCGTTGGCGCCGGTCGAGGCAAGGAATTATGGATGCTGGTGCACTTGCCGCACTTCGCAAGTGAGCAAGGAATTTCGTGATTGATAAAAAGTTTTCTTTCGCCTCTTTTTTTCAAAGAATATGAAGTATATACAGGGTGTCCCTAAAAAGCATTCCTCCGTCATTTCGCTGCATTACATCCCAACATTCCCAAAATTGGACTGGGGGTGTATCAGACCCTAAATAACCACAATCCTGAGTTATAGTCTGATTGCTACAGTAGTTTTCGAGTTATCGTCAAAATACTGTTTTTTACGCGGTTCTTAACGGTTTTTTGGCTATCTTTTTGGACTTTGCATCGATTTGCATTGACTCTCCGGCTACGAATCTCGAATTTCGCTTAATATCGGTGGTGAGACTTTGCGTTACAAAAAATTGTTGAAATCAACGGTTATTTTTGTAATTTTTATCAGAAAAATTTCTAGGGGTAAAGCAGGCTTAAGCCGCTTCATTTTCATTTAATATTCGAAGAGTTGATTCCGACGAAAACCATATGAAAAACGGAGAATAAAGTATATTTTTGTTGTATCTCGAAGATTACTGTAGCTGGCGGGCTATAAGTCAGGATTGTGGTTATTTAGGGTCTGATACACCTCTGGTACAAATTTCGATCCGATCGGATGTAATACGGCGAAATGCAGGAGGGGTGCTTTTTTATGGGACACCCTGTATAAACGCTAATAGATGCAAATTTTATATCGACTCGGTTGCAATTTCGGCGCGAACTAAAAACGAAACCTAAGCCCTTAGGGAACGGCTGCTGGTAGTATTCACGGATTATCATTCGGCATCTGAACATTTCCAGTGCGGCTTCATTATTATGATAATACCGTGGAGCATCTATACCGTCTTCATGCTCACCGCCCTCACATTTGCGGTCCTCGCCGATCCACCCTGCCGATTACTATGCAAATATCGTGACTGAGGCTTGGAGGTAAGTGTAATTCTTTTACTTACAGTGTTCTTGAATTATTAGGAAACTCCACCTCGTGGTTCGGTTATCTTGTGCAAAACTTTGGGTTCTTTCCAATATTGTTGTCAACTTTCAAAATGAGCACGGTTTCAGCATTTTAATGGTATTTTTCCTCGAAACCGGCTGGAAATGGCTGCACTTCGGTCCTGCCCCGGGAGTGCCTCTGTCCCAAGCACTGGTGCAAGGGTCACTCATGAACCCTGGACGTATGGTTGAACTAAAAAAGGTTTTTTCGGGACCACATGGCTTTTGAAATGCAGCCTTGGGAAATTATTCAAAATGGCAAATTTTGATTTATCGATTTGCGAGATCCCGTGCAATTGACAGAAAAATATTTCCCGTCCTATGATGGCTATAGCCCCAACCGCTGGGACCGCAAAAAATTATGCACAAGATAGAGTTGGTCAAAAATGACATTTTTTTAACCTATTTGCAAAAATTTTCAGTTAACGCTGGTTACGAACGTAATGCATGCTCGTTTGTGGCATTAAAATCTCACTGTTTAGTCCTAGCAATTTTGTCCTTTCTGATTATGGCGGGTTGCTCCAACGGATTAGTTTCCTCAAATCGTGGCTTCTTTGAATAGACGGAAAACACATTGTTATTCTTTCAGTTCTGGGCTTTATTCTGCGCAATCATCGACACCTTTTTCGGAATACGTGCTATTCAGACGCAGAAACCGGCGTGGATGCAGCTCTTCCTAATTGTTTGCAGGTTCGTTTTAAAGGGGCCATTCTTTGATAATTTCCTGACGTCAAGCTTTAGACGCTAATAACCGTGATCCACACGGCGCTGCTCATCTACATCTGCATCTACGAGAGAAGTGGGTAATAAAACTTGAAATATGACAGCTACAGTAATCTAGAGTGGTAGAATTTTCCCGGATCACCTGGGACATCTGAAGGACGGGTATGCTTGGCCAGGTGGTCTACAATTTATAAGCGATTCTTAATTGAGTTTACGCGGCTGGGTCCACAAATTAAATTAAACGTAAAATAACCTTGTAATTAAAGTAAATTTTGGCTTA
>CATQJA010000466.1:0-24352 GCA_958295435.1 Mesorhabditis spiculigera
GTAGATCCGATTTGGAACGGGCATGTTTAAGACGTAGAAGCTGCAAAAAACCGGTTTTGGATTATAAATCATTATTGCCATTGTAAACACTTGAAATAGACAGGCTCATTGTGGTAAGATGTCCAACAAGCTCTCAAATATAAGATCTAGGCCACAGTTCACCATTTATGCACCTGAAAATCGCCCGAAACCCGAATAACTGATAAGTGAACCTAAAAAGGTATATGGCGTAAAATATATATAAAATGTAAGCGTAAATATGTAGTATATAGTAAATGGTATATATAGTATCTCGTTTTTCCCGTAAAATGGATTTATTCGAAATGCACGAGTTAAGTAAATGGCAAAAGTTACAAAATATAAAAGAATGAATGCTACCTCCACATTAGCCCACAATTAATGCTACTCCAACGGTATACCACAGTATTTCGGCTGTGTTTTACAAAACGTTTTTAGATAGTCACTGTTCTTTGTCACTAGCTGCCGCATCGACGAATATTGCGTGAAAGCCCATGGGGATTCGTGGAACGGGTGGAACGTAGCTGAAAAAAAGTGTGTTGGTATTTTTTTGCGACAACTCGGAAGCGACTTGAATGTTTTGTCGTTGATTTGGGGCAGCTAAACCGCACCGGCAAATCTCGCGAAGGCTTCTGCGTCGACAATCATGAAAATTGGCTTTTGCCGCTTATTGGCGCTCATCACCGGCACCAAGATCACCCCTAAAAGTCTTGAAAAAAATGTTTAATTTATATAATGGTACCGTCATCTTCGGCCGTTCCGTTCGGACTTGGTACGAAAACAGGCTCTCCGAAAAGTTGCTCCGGATCGTCCTTGTAGTAGATTACTGTTCCATCGCGGTTGACATCGTTTTTGACCACCTTAAAAAGTGAGCATCAAAATTGTCCATTCAGTATATCCTGTATATTCAGTACTATATGATGCAGTCATTTCAGAATAACAATAAAAAACGCCAAAGGCGGGAACCAACCCCGGGAAGCCGATGTTCCTGCCCAGCGTATAGTATCGTCCTTCCGTACACGAATCGATATGGCAGTCCGGTGAAGCGCTCATTGAAGCGGGGCAGTTCAAAGGCTGAAAGGAGTTAATGGGTACTGTCGCAGTTAGGTCTTCACAAACATTTTTGGCAGATTTTGGCAGGGCTACAAAAGACAGAGTCATCGGTCTGAAGCATTGCTTGAGCGCCTCGCGATGATGTGGCCATCTGCAAGTGTCTATGGTTGTTTAGCAGTGCATTCGGCCCCCCTTACCGCTAAAAATCTTGAAAATGGCTACATCTAACTATATGAAAGCAGGGTTAAAAAACCGCTTCGCGGCTTTTGAACCCTGACCCCGTAGAAAAAATGAAAATAACGCGCTCGGTCCCTTTATATCGGCTAACGCAACTCCCGGCCTAGGCTAATTGATTCCGGTTCCTGTTCCCATTTCGCGTGGGGAAAAACTGTGCGGGGGGAAGAGGCTTCGCGGAACCTTCCATCTTTTCGTTATTTTCTCGGCATTTTTGCAACGCTGACTGGATAGAGCATCAAAAATATACTAAGTGGTTTTACTTTAGCTAAAAATATTGTAATATAAAAAAGTTATAGCAAAAACAAAAAAACTATTGAAACTGGTCTCCAGAATGCTAGTTTTCGGTATTTCTCGCCAATTTTTCGATATTTTGAACCCGTCATTCGATAGAGCATCAAAAAATATACTAAGAGTTTTAATTTCATCTAAAAATATTGTTTTGGGGAATAGCCATATAGCAAAAAGAAGGTTTGTTTTGCGTTTCCACATGGGATCGTGGAGTCGGGAGTTAGTTTTTCGACATTTTCAATAATTCTCGTAAAATTTCTTTAATGCCATTCGATAGAGCGTCAAAAAATATACTAAGAGTTTTATTGACAACTCAAAATAGCATCATATAAAGAGTTATAAAAAAACGAAGAAAATCCCCCCCTGCACAGCTTTTCCCCCACGCGAAATAGAACAGAACCTTGATTCCTAACAAAAAGACTCACTGAGACGTTCACAAAAACTTAATTTTAATATCGAAAATAGCATTTTTCCTAACATTTGGTAGTTGTGCAGTCATCGCAAGGCCATGACGCGCCTAAAGAGGTATGATCCGATTTCCGGCCAAAATGACGACATTCGAAATGACGACAGCCAAAATGACGACAGCCAAAATGACGACAGCCAAAATGACGACATTCGAAATGACGACAGCCAAAATGACGACAGCCAGAATAGCGACAGCCAGAATGACGACAGCCAAAATAGCGACAGCCAAAATAGCGACAGCCAGAATAGCGACATTCAAAATGACGACATTCAAAATGACGACATGCAAAATCAGCCATAATAGCTGGGAAAAATCAAATTTTTGCATGTCGTCATTTTGAATGTCGTCATTTTGAATGTCGCCATTTTGGCTGTCGCTATTTTGGCTGTCGTCATTATGGCTGTCGTCATTCTGGCTGTCGCTATTCTGGCTGTCGGCATTTTTACTGTCGTCATTTTGGCTGTCGTCATTTTGGCTGTCGTCATTTTGGCTGTCGGCATTTTGGCTGTCGTCATTTTGAATGTCGTCATTTTGGCGGTTTCCCGTGTGATCCATACCTTAAATATAGTGCAACCTCTAAGTTCTTTGTGCAGCTGTGGTCAAACTTGCAAGCCAATCCGACCAAGCAAATTTGAAACGCCACCTTGACCTTTTTTATTGGGATACCCTATAGAAATTACCACGGCCACGTCGATGCCAGCCTCATTAGCTCCGGAAACATCCGTAGGAATGACGATTCGATGGAGAAAAAAACCGGAACAACGGGTTCTGAATAAATTTATTGTGATTAATGTTATCGGTGGATCCCTACCATAGATGATTTAAAGCAGTAAAACTTTTAAAAAATTTAGAAAAATGCTTGAAAAAGTCGAAAGTTTGGTCAGTTTGGGTCGTCCCACCACCCCGCGAATCCTAAAGGTTCGAAGGATTTAGCGACCTAAAATTAAGTTTTTTTATTAAAATTTGTGTAGTTTTTATGGTTGGCAGTCGCCTGATCGAAAATCGCCTGATCGAAAAATCGCCTGATCGAAAATCGTCTGATCGAAAATCTCCTGATCGAAAATCGCCTGATCGAAAAATCGCCTGATCGAAAATCGTCTGATCGAAAATCTCCTGATCGAAAATCGCCTGATCGAAAAATCGCCTGATCGAAAATCGTCTGATCGAAAATCTCCTGATCGAAAATCGCCTGATCGAAAATCGCTTGATCGAAAAATCGCCTGATCAAAAAATCGCCCTATCGAAAATCGTCTGATCGAAAATAACTCAAAAAATTTAGGGGGTTTTTTAACTTACACGGGCATTTCATAGAAATGCATTCGTGCCTGGGGCCCAATCCAATTTTGCATAGCGTCCCGTCGTGATCGCGGATCGGGTGAGACGTACAAGCGAGGATTTGCACATGCGTGCTAATGTTTTGCTGAAACGTCGAAAGTGATAGAGCCTACAGGGTGTCCCTAATAAGAAACAACCCCCACCCCTGATCTCTAGCTGGCCGCAGACGTGCCCGACTTTATGATTTACGAATGACTTTTAGATGAATCAAAGTGCGTAATATAATAGATACAAAATTAATCCTTGTTGTGAAAAGCACCTCCGAATAATGTAGGAGCGATCGGTTGGAGAAATCATCAAGCTAAGGGTCGTTGATCCCTAAAATCGGCGAGATCCCTTGAAGTAAAAGCGTAGAGAGCACGGAAGACGGCGACCCAAGAAAAACAACACTAGCTTATACAGGGTGCCCCATCAAAAAGCACCCCTCCGGCATTTCGCCGTAGCACATCCGATCAGTCCCAAAATTCCTGCAGTAGTTTTCCAGCTACGACAAAAATAAACTTTATTATTGGTTTTTCATCGGGTTTTCGTCGGAGTCAACCCTTCAAAGATTAGGTTGTAAAGAAATTTCTTGCGGTTTTTGCTTTGAGGTGTTTTTTCTTCATGAATTAATTCGGTGAAAGTTGTTCTGTCGTGGGGGTTGAAAATTTGACGGCTGCCCATTCTTTTTCATAATTTTTTCGCCCAAAATTTTTAACATGGACTTTGTAGTGCCTGATGAGCTTGATCGATTGCAAGTATTATGGGGTGTCCACGATGCTTATTTCCGGCTAAGTTTCGAAGCAAACAAGAAAATGAAGCTATTTTGGCCCCTACCTTGGAGCCTTGTGAATCTTAATTGTGAATCTCCCGTCCTAATTTTTTCAGACAAAGTCAATAGAGTGATCTTGTAGAGCATTGAACGCGCTGTAAAATGACATAATTCAATAAGTTTCTACATAAACGCTGTCCTCCTTGAAAAAACACCTCAAAGCAAAAACCGCAAGAAATTTCTGGCAACCTAATATTAAGTGAAAATGACGCGGCGAAGCTCCTTACCACGAGACATTTTTCCGGACAAAAATTTAACCGAAGAAAAACGGTGCAAGTCGATGCAAAACCCCAAAAGGCATCCGACAAAACCGTTAAACAGGGAAGGAGCTGAGACAGTTTTGATGCGCATGGGATCGTGAGAACTCGGAAATACTCTTTCGATTGCCCAGGGTCCATAACAGGCACATGGAACGGAAACTTCTTTCAAGCCGAAATTTTGAAGAGGCTCGTTAAAATACCGGATAGCTCCATTAGCGCACCTAATTACATATCCGCGCTGAAAAAGCGTGCCAAAAGTTCTGAAAAATTCTGCGAATGGCCGTGGAAGACTCTTTTTCTTACCAGTATGAATTGTCGGTTTGCGCAATATTCCCGGGCGAATCGGAGATGAGGGGGCGCGTGAATTGCTGATTTAGAATTCTTGGAAGCCGCCGTTCGCCTTTGACAAATACCGGATCATTGGGCAACATTCTGGCTTGTGGAACCGGACTGAGTAAGGTCGTACAGTGGGTCTGAAAATAGTTGTATACAATCATAAACAATACAGGGTGTCCCAACCCCCTCCTCCTCACCTAGCGGTCAACAGTCGAGTCCGATTTTTACGATTTAGATATCTATCGAAGGCTCTCGAAAAGGCGAGAAAACAAGGAGGGTCCATTTTCTTTTAGTATGTGGTTTATTCAATAATTTTACGTCCAAAACCATGAAAGGGCTGGATTTTGCAAGATCTGCAAGCTACCAGAAGGAAATTCCTGCTAAAAATGTCCAGTTTTTAGAAAAACATTACATAGCGATGGAATGAGATTAAATTTTAGAAAACGAAACCCGCTTGTTTTCTCGCCTTTTAAGAGCTTTTGATTGATATTAAAGTGCAATCGGAAAATCGGACACGACTGCGGACCGCTACGTGGGGGTTTTTTTGGGACACCCTGTATATGAAAAACTTGACAAACGGCTCAAGAATTATTCTCATAACCAGCCGGAAAGCCCGCTTTTGCTGTGCGAGTTTCGCCGGCGCTGGAATGTTGTCTTTATGTGAGAAATTCTGGGCTCTATACCGATATAAGTGTATTTTCAAAATTAACAGGTATCAAACTGGACATGAGCTACTCAACAAATGAATAGGGTATCAATTTCTGTATGGGGTATCTAATTCCTGAAATAAGGTATCAAACCCGACCTGAGGCATTGAAAAATGGGATTTTTGGGCCCGGGACCGATCAAGGCTTACAAATTCTTGAAATTCGGGTTTTTGGCCGATAGAAGGTATCCAACTCAAGAAAAGCGGATCAGCAAAGGCCAAAAATTATTTTTCCTAAGTTAATTTTTGCCTTAAATCTGCCATCAATCTAAAAGGACTCAGTTCTTTAGTATTATGCATAACTAAATAAATATTGAAGAATTCAAGAATATTGAAGATATATAATAAGTGAAAAAGTTGTATAATATGTGAAAAAGTAGCAATAAAAATATGAGAAAAAGTTTGATAGCAGCCAATTAAATGGTGTGTTAACCAAAATGACAGCTTTTGGCCTTTCTTCATATATGCACATCCAAATTTCTAGGGCAAATTTTAGGACAAATAAACTTTAGGGAAAATGATTTTTAGGAAAAACCTATTTTTTGGTAAATGAGTTTCGAAGCTAAAATGATTTTTCGACATTAATCAGCCGCTTTATGACTTTTCAATCCTGGCCCTGTCTGGATTCCATTTCATCCTTCACTTTGTATAATCGAACTAAAATCATATGACAAAAATGAAAAACAACCTTCTCTGCCCTCTTATACAGGGTGTCCCCAAAAGATCTTCAAAATTTGGAGCCAGAGGTTTCAAATGGAGCTGAAATCTCTGCACAGAGGTAGTTATTCCTTTTTTCCATGTGGCTGGAACGTGCTTGATTTATATGGGTCGATTTGGTTTGTGGTAACAGAGAAAATACTTTTCATTTTTTATTTATTTTTGGATTTTTGCAAATTTGCATCAAAAATATGCGTTATTCTTGAATTTAAGAGCCGATTTTTGGCATGTAAATTTTTGACAAAATTGCCATTCTTCTAAGTTGAGCTTTTGGAAACGATTGCTCATGCAGCGGGAAAACGCATCAGCAAGCCCGCTGAATACAAGATAGATTGGTTGAAACTATCGTTCAGCGCCTGAACTTTGCGTTTCAGACTTTGGACTGACTTAAACCCCAAGTCCAAATCTAAACTTAAATACCACTTAAAAGCTCATCGAACTCTGTTTCGGGGCTATGGGGAGGCAGATTGCCAAAATGCAATGATAAGGCGTGATTTGGATCGATAAAACAGTGGTTTTCAGCCAATTCTTTTTACTCTTCATAGGCAACGTTCCCGCTATGCCCCAGCAAGAAAAATGGTATTTTTTTGGCAAAATTTATGCAAAACGGGCTCGTAAGTTCAAGAATAACGCATATTTTTGATGCAAATTGCAAAAATTCCTATATTAAATTAAAAATAAAAAGTGCATTTTTTGCTATAACTTTAAAACCCGTTGGCCGATAGGGCTCAAACTTTCCATATACATGGGAAATTGGCTTCGCTACCTCTGTGCAAATTCTCAGCTCTGGGTAGGTGCCCTCTGTTTCACTTTTTTGGGTCTTTTTTTGGGACACCCTGTACAGGGTGTCCCAAAAGCACTCCTCTAGCGCGAGCGCACATGAAGCGACCTGATTCTCGCCGCTTAGGCATCTATCGAAAGTTTTCCAAGGGCGAGAAAACATGGAGGTTCAATTTTCTTTATTATGTATTTTTATTGACGAATTTTACCTCCAAATTCCATGAAAACGGCAGATTTACGCGAGATCCGCATGCTAATTGCAAAATTCCCATTGAAAAGATACCTGCTTTTAGAAAAACGCTGAATATCGGACGAATCAGAAAAAATCTTAGGAAAATGAAGCCTGCTTGTTTGCTCGCCTTTTCGCGGGCTTTCGAATGGTATAAAAATCATCCTGATCTGAGCTACCAACGCGACCGCTAGAGGGGGTGCTTTTTGGACACCCAGCAGTCGAATCCCTACTCTAGTCTATGCTAATTATCCCTAACGAAGAAGTTTTTGACAAAACTTTAATTTAATATCGAAAATCTGTAATTTTGAAAGATCGCGTTACGTGTGCAGTCATCTCAAGACCATTGCGCACCTAATGACGGTATACATACTTTAAAAGTATCCCCTCAAGCGAGATATCCTCCAGACAGACTCGACGGAAGTGGATGCAAAGTGTCACACACAAACACACAGAAGGCACTAGTTTTTATATATAGTAGGAGGATTTTCATTAACAATGAGTTTAGGAGAAATGAACATAACCTATAGTTCATGTGCAAGCTTCCTATCACCCTACGCCCCAGATGCTGCCGAAGTCGAGCTCAACAGAATCAAAATAACAAAAAAAATAGCTAACACGCTCAGCTGCCTTGCCATTGTCCATTTCCATAGTGAAACACGCCAAAATATTGTTGATTTAAAATGACACTATTCGCTACCAATTTGCTTCTACATTCTTTAGCCAAAGTAGTGCCCAGGGACATCTGGTTTTGTCGTCACGGCGCGCCAGTAGTCTTCCCTGTCCATCGCTCTGACGGATGATCCTTATACATTCAGATTTTTTTGAGAGCAGATGCGGAAAGCTGCAACAGAAATACCTACGCGCATGCCGAAGTGAAGTGGCCGTTGACGCCCATAGTCGATGCGGTCGCTGCGAAACGCATCCGCGTCCAATTTTTTTTGTGATTCCACATCTGCCTCCCGTAAAACTTCGTTTGATATGCAGCGTGTCCGAATAATTTTAAGAGTCGCGCTCGAATTTTACCATTTTGATACGATCCATCCGAAAGCCTTGACAATGTGCTCGTAGAAACTTTTAGGGTGCTTTCAGTGCAAATTTTTAACTGGGAGAGCAAGGCAAATCTTTTGGATTTGGCCTATACCCGCATAATTATGCATTAAAATATAGAGTAAGAGTTTTTACCCCCCACAGCCGAAGGGTCTGAAATTTGTCGGTATTTTCAGTTTATTTTGTCGGGATTTTTGTAACGCCATTCGATAGAGCATCGAAAAATATACTAAGAGTTTTAATTTGATTCTACAATAATGTAAAATAACAAGTTATAGCCAAAAACTTCCCGGCTGGGGGTAAAGTAACGTTTGTAGTAATTTTACCATAACTAAAACACTATGATTTGTTAGAAGATCCTATAAATTTAAAGTTCTGACGAGTTTTGGTCAATTCTTACGTTTTAAGAGTAAAAATGTTAGTGTTTTCTAAAGCTTAAAAAAGGAGTTTGTATAGGTATATATGGCTGTTGTTTAATCAAAAACAGTGTAAAATGATATGGTAATGTTGTAAATTTCATGAACTTTAGCCCTTAAACCGCTGTTCAAAAATAATTCCTGCTCCCCGGTTAAAAACTTGCTCCCCCGCTAGGATGGAAGCACCACTTTTGGCACACCAGCTACTGTAGGTCCGGACTAATGGCATAAATAAACCTTTATCTGCCATTGTTAAGCTATTTTCAGCCGGAATTGAGGCTTGGAATGTATTCTGTCTACCTGAGAAAATTCTCACCGCGCCTATTTTCCGCTTTGAAATAGGCTATTTAAGAAATTTTAAAACGAGATGCATAACCTGCCGATGCTCAGAGCAATCACGGGTTTGGAACCGGAAGTCGCTGTAAATTGATGCAAGGCCCAAAAACACTAGCCGAAAAAATGAAGCAAAAAAATGTTGTAAAGAACAATGTTTGAGTTTGTCCCATAACCCAAAGTTATTTACGGTAGCTAGTGGGCTCAAAATCTCTACAACATTTTAAATACCGTATTTCTCCTAAGATAACCCTGGGGGAGCGAGCCCTTCGATCACTTCAGGGTGAAATAGAATAGAGAGAGAGAGAGAGGATAAATTTGCCATGATTTTGAGCAATTACAGCGATTTCTAGCGGTTCAAACTGCTCACAACCGATCAGGACCACAATTCCAAACTTCCGGCAGAAAAGTTTTTCGCATTTTTTGTTCATCCAGGAGACTTTAAAAAACTTTTGCTATACTGAGCAGGATGATTAAGTATCCTATCCTTTAAGCTTGGAAAAATGTATTTGTGTTTTCTGTAATGACGATTGATCGGTCGTTAGGCCGAATTTCGTGATGATTTTTGGCATGGAGGTGAGAGAAACACATGCGCCAAAAACGCGGTTTTTTGGGTTTTGTCAAATTCCATCATTTAACGATTTTACAAGCCAAATAGTGAAAATCCCTAATGAAAGGGGCAACGAGCCGCTATGATGTGCACCATAACTCGAAGGTCCGGTGGAATTTCGGGTTGTAATTTGGACCGCTAATGTAATCGATGGTGGGGATCACGAGCATCAAATTATCTTTGCAAGTTTCCAACGGCTTTGACCTCAAAATGGTCGAGAAAACATGCTTGACCAGTCCAATTCCAAATATTGTTTGCATGGAATCGGGCTTACTTTAGCAAATATTTCTATGCAATCAAATATACGATATCCGGGTAATTCTGTGCTTTTCCGACGATTTGCATTGTGCAAAAAATTTTTTAATTGCTAACTGCTAAAAGGTGGCATTTGGCTAATTATTGATACTTACCACATACCAGAACGATCGGATGGCAAAAATGTTTATCGAAGTATTCCCTTCAAAAACTAGTGATTTCCGAATGCTTCTATTGACGGGTAGTTAAACCCATCGATATTTTTTTACCATTGTAGAATAGCGCTCCTAGAGCTTCAATTTGATAATTTGACCGGTCCTACTCTATTCATCAAAAGTTTAATGATTTTTCTCCGCAAAGCTTTCTATTTTGGCAAAACGTTTCAGTAAATTCTAACGAGCATTTTTCTCTTCAAACTAATCGTCGAAAATCATAAAACCCAACTTGTCTTTAGTCTTATACCCAGGATATTTAAGTATTCTGGCAAGGTACCGATCGTCCAATCTGATCCCCCAGCAACATATTTTCCTCAGTGCAAACATCTATCGGCTCCAGTTTTGCATTGCCTAAATCGCCTTTGTCCATGCCCCCGTTCTCCCAATTCGCACATTTATCCTAACAGGGTCCTCCGCTGGGTCGCTCTAATAAATCGTGTCCCAATCTTCCGTTTTTGCAGGCTATGCAAAGTCAAATTCTTCATGACAACGTGAAGAGGAGGGCTGTTTTTGAACCATCGTCGCGCTAGCCCGTAATCTTAGGCTCTTATTTAAAAGATAATTTTTCTCTGATTCCGAATCTGTTTTTCTGAGTTAAGAAAGAATCTCATGTTTAAAAGTTGCAGCTATTTTTCTTACAAATCGGCTGAAAATAGTCTTGTAAATCTGTCTCAAAATCTTGTGGAATACTTTCTGGACAAGCAATAGATCTTCATAGCCTGGGAAGAAAAGATGCTCTTGTGAATGAAATATCTCATGAACCTGTACATCAAAATTTATGAAGAAAGTATTTTGTTGGAGTGAGGGGCAGAAGGGCCCACGCGGCTGGGATGATTATCGCTTGAAAAATTCGTCAAATCACCAAATTTTTTAAGCTATAAGCCCATGAGACGACACCTCATTCGAAGCAGCATTTTTATACGCCTTTATGTGACTTATTTTATGCAGAAATTATTCAACAAGATTTTTAGAGATATTTAAAATCAATTATTTTTCGGCTTATTTTTAAGAAAATAGCTTTAACTTTTAAAGCGGGCTCCTCAGCGGATCTGCGAACCAGATTCGGAATCAGCGAAAAATTGTGGACAAGATAGGCTTAGTACCGAATGGAATTTCCATCCGATTGGGCTGGAACGTAAGTCTCTGCGCATTTTCAGGCCCAATCCCCGCGCCGAAATCCAAATCCAAATCCAAATTCTTTGCTGAGTCGTGCGTATTCTTAGAAAGAGCATTTTTTGCTCTTACAAGGCTGGGATAGCAGCTTATTTTGATAACCGTTAACTTCGCATATATTTCTGGACAACGCAATCTCGACGACCGCACCATGCAAAATTTTTCCTACCATAATTACCAAATTAAATTTAATCCATTACGCACTCAGCCCAGCGGACTACAGGTTGATGCCAAAGATTAACAAGCGTACGGATTCCCTTCCGCTAAACCCCGAGCTCAAATTATCGCACCAGACAGTAGTTCTCGTTAGTGGACGTCTCACCATGTACCCTCTGAGATAGCTCTGTTGTATTTTGAAAGATGTAGGTTCTTTTGAATAGGCAGAAAAGTTGTTTAGTAGTTTAAGAAAAGTAATCAGAAAATGACGCTTGGGATGTTTTAAATCATTGTTTTCACGCAGAAATTAGCAAGCAGAGCGCATTTCGGTTTAATTTTTCGATCTTCTGAAAATGACAAAAGCTACTTCAAAATAAACTAATTACATGAAAAGGAAGAAGAATAAAAACTCTTTCGAAGTACAATAGGTAACCTGTAAAATTACTTAGCTATCGTGCCCAAGATCGAGCTCAAAGAAAAACGGCGATTTTAATTCTAACCAAATAATTCGGAGCCATGTAAAATAGAAAATAAACGAATGGCCTGGTAGAGAAAAGAAAGCTGGTTCGAATGATATATCACACTTGCTCCAAAGTCCTCTGGGGAGAGAAGCCGCGAGTTTTGAAAAAAGCGCAGAGACTTACGTTCCAACCCAATATCTGAAAACATTTTACAGTTATTTAGAGTTAAAGGGGGTTGTTTTTTATTGGGATACCCTGTAGGTGCCGGAGATAATTACGCAAATTGATGCAAAGATACACACAGACACACAAACACTATTTTTTTATGGCGATATAAAGATTTTGGAGCTACAGTAGCGGTCAAAAAGATGTCCCCTCGGGAAATCCTTTGGTGCTCGCAAATAACAGGCCCAAATGTTATGAAACTTTGCCACTATGTCAATTTCGATACGGAAAATCCGATGGTGAACTTGAAATCGGCTGAAAATTTGATTTTAGTCATCAAACTTTAATTTTTAAAGAAATCGGTAAAATGAACTTTTTCCTGAGGGATTTTCGGGTTTCAAAAATGTGTCCATCGTGTTCGCAAGGGTCGAAAACCTATCTGAAACATGTTCAAAACATTTATCTCTATGAGGTTCGCTACTATGAGGCCGAGAAGTTGTCGCCGCGGGGCGCTTTCTTGACCCCCGTAAGCCTATCCAAAGTATTTTGGCCCGCGCGACAGCAACTTTCGGCCGTCAGTATGGTCAGGCCCTGGCAGAAAAACTGTCGTAAAATAGCGGACTACTGGTTTTCGACCCTTGCGAACACGATGGACACATATTTGAAACCCGAAAATTCCTCATGAAAAAGTTTATTTTTACAGATTTTTTTGAAATCGAAGTTTGACCATTAAAATAAAATTTTCAGTAGATTTCAATGTTACCATCGGATTCTGCGCAGCCTAATTGACCTAGACACGACGTTTCATAAAATTTGGGCCTGTGGTTTACGAGCACCAAGCGATCTCCCGAGGGGACATCTTTGACCGCTACTGTAGATCCTTGGGTTAGCGTCGAATTGACAGGCCCCTTCGAAGCGATGGCTGCAATGCGCCGTTAGTTGATTGGCAGGCTCCGCCCCCGCTAGCCAAAGGCCAAGGGCCTCGAAGCCGGCGCGTACCGTTACTTTGGATTTTTCGAAGTTGTGGGTGGGAACGTCGTACTGTAATATATCCGACTTTTGCGTTACTTTTCAGTGGTTCGGCCCGACAGTCGGGGAAAAACAAAATTTCGCAAAAAAAAATTAGGTACCTGGACTGATTCATGCCTGGACAAACGCGGGCCGGGAAAGATATCCCGACATCTTCCGTGAAACCACCGAAAACCGCTTGACTTCTTAACCCTGGCCCCGTGCAAGCCCCTGAAACTCTCCAGTTTGCATAATTCGCCCAACCATGAAATATCATGAAAAACGATGCCGCTCGGCCATTATGTAGGCTATATCCACTTCCCGAGCATGCTAGTCGTTTCCCAACAAAGTGACTACCTGAGCTTACTACAAAAATTTAATTTTAATGTCAAAAATAACATGTTCCGTAATCTGATAGGCGTGCAGATATGCCAGAACCATTACGCACCTAGTGACATACCAGGATTGAAAGACCGGTTCGCGGCTTCTTCAAGTCTGGCCAGGATATATGAAGTTATTAACCTTCCATAATTGCCGAAAACCGATCATCAAAACGCCATTACGCACCAGTGGCATATCATCCATACCGTAAAACTCCGCCCTCTTGAGATATCCTCCGGACATGGTGACGGAAGTTGCCTGCAAAAGTGTCACGCCCACGCTTTTTATATATAGTAGGATAACAGAAAATCTGAAATCGGTTCCGCTCTGATTCTGAAACCATAGTTGGCGTCCGAATTGGCTGCCTAGTTGGCGCTGGCCGCCACATATCCCTCATATCCCCCTCGCCCTCTTCCCTGTCCCGTCTCTTCCATGGCCGAGCGGTCTATGGCGCTGGTCCCAGAGGGGTTGGCCCGGGTTCGCTTTTGCCGAACGTTCAGCATCTATCGTAACCTTGCATGTTAAAGTGTCGACCATTTCCAAGGTCTTTTGAAATTATGAATGAGAACGGAATGTCCCTTTAATAAGGTTCACAGCGGGACAAAGGTGGGGGAATCGAATGGCAGAGAGCAGCAAAGATTAGAGAGATTAAACAAGACAAGAGATTAAAATTGTTCAAACCAACGTGAAAGTTTCTGTGCTTAAAAATAGTTTTATTTTTCTGTGAAAAGTACAGTAGCGAAAGTTGCGGAGTTTTCAGAACAAGCATGTCCGCTTTCGTCGAGTTCCTCTACTACGCGGTCGAGGTGACCACGTATCTCGACCTGGCGACGTTTTTCGTCGCCGTCTTGATGATTGTCATCGTCTGGCGGGACGCGGCCCTGAACCCCGGCCACAAAACAATTGTCTTGAGCATATGTAAGTTGCCTAACAAAGAGACGCTTTGAGCCCTATAGCTTCCCCAGCAGAGTTTTGCGCTGATTTTAAGTTGTTTTCAAGCGCTCCTAAATACCCCGATTGCAAAAGTTTGCGCAATTTTTTACGATAACTTTCACCGCCAATTTTTTGAACTTATGCCCGAAGCGCACCTCAAAAGTGAGCGCAAATTGTTGCTCTATCTTTTCATACTGGTGTTCTGGCCCTATTTTTGGCTTACATCGTCGTAAAAACCTTGATAACCATCATAGGAAATTTCTTTCCAAGCGCTACGAGATCTGTCGGCTCACCATGAAAAAGTACGGCAGCGCGGGGATAGAGCCAAAAACTGAGTGGGCTCTAGCTTTTGGGGCGCACTGGGTCTACTATTCGAATAGAAATCAATGTTCTATCAGATAGGTAGATATTGGCCATAAAATGTCCTGCCTATCCTATTTTGTGCAGTCTTTTTTACTGATTCCAAAACTTACTCCTTTCAATCCTTTCAATCTTTCATTACACTCCTAAGTTTTGGTATTTAACATTTTGGCAACCACCTATTTTACCCCTCCACCAGCCGAACGTCATTTACGTGCAATTTTCAAATGGCTAGAACTCGCTAGGCTTCAATTGTCGAAGCAATCTCGACGGGCCACCATGACGGGCAAGCCTTAAACCATTTAGCAGCAAAACAGCGCTTCATCCCAATGCACACGTCCAAACTCTATGGACCCCTCTGTCTGGACAAAGAGCAGCGCGTCGCGCGCCCTGAAAACGGGCCTAAAATGATCACTTCTGAAGCTTATTTTAAAAACCACGAGTGCTGTGGCTAAATTACGCATGAATTTCTGGATTCCCATACCTTTGTTCTACAATTTCCCCGAGTTTGCCGGTCCTGGGATTTTTCTGTTCTTTTATGACCTGAAAACAAAAAGTCCAGGAACTTTTGCCCCATCCTGTATATTTACCGCTTTTCACAAACGCAGTATGCAAGTTTAGCGAGTGAGAGCAAACTCCGGTGGTCTTGCTATCTCGCTGTCACCATCCCGCTGTCTACAACCTAGCTGAATTTGGCGTTCTCACGATCGCTCTACGTGCTTTTATGACCGAAAAACAAAAAAGTCCAGGAAGTTTTGCCCCACCCTTTACAGGGTGTCCCAATAAAACAAAACCTCAAACGCGACGAAAAAGCCGGATCGGATGGGATTGATAGTTACACCATCCGAAAGCCCTTGTAACGGCAAGTCGACAACAATTTCTAGAACTATGTTTGCATTCCAACGCGCCATTTTGCAACGTACTGAAAAATATCAAGGAACTGCCTCCGCATCTAATTAACTACTACAGTGGTCATTCTGCTTGAAAAAAATAGGTGCAATAACTAAATGAATTGTTATTGAAAACCAATTTAATGCCCCAGAAGTTGCAATAACCAAATTTAACATGTTTTACGCATGAAAACAAGGGCTGCCCAATCCCTCAGGCGTCCGCCAGGTGTCGGCAGGTCCGGAAATCCAAAATTCGCCAGAGGAGGCTCAATGCTCCCTTACTCCTAATCTCTACTTTGCAGTATCGTAGATGCTATCATTCGCCCGGGGTGCTGATGCCCGCTTTTTCTCCACCATCATGCCCGGCGAATGGGCTCGGGGGAACTGGCAAATTCGGCAGCTCGCCGTCGTCTGCCTGGCCACGCAGACGAAATGGTGGAAATTTTTAATGGCGGTGGCCAAATCGGTGAAGATCAGCTGGGGCATCCAGGTATGTCACATGACTTTGTAACTAACTAACTTTCATAAACGCATTCCATACAAATCCATACAGGGACTTTGTCGAAAATTCGCCAACGGGCCCATGTATTTTTCGAGAGGCACAATTCCTGAAGTTTCAGGGTAAAACCACTTGAATTTAACCAATTTCTCCGTTCGATCGATTTCTTGCGTTTAGTCAGCGCAAACCCGGGCTGGTTCGTTAGCGGGGGGTAGGGATTCAATGTCATAGATTTTTGGCCTACGGTTTACTTTAACCCCCCACGTCCCAAAAGTTTTCGATATTTTCGCTATTTGGTCGGGATTTTGATACTTGCCTCATTCAATATAGCATCAAAAAATATACTAGAAGTTTTTATGGCAGCTCAAAATTATGTATTTTATAATTTCCAACATATACAATTGTATATGTTAAAGTCAATCCAAGCCCAAAACTGTCAGGACTTTTTGTACAACCCAATATATAGCAGGATTAAAACAATGATGTCGGCAATGTATAACAGAGGCAAAAATCTTGAGAATAGCTTATGACCTGCAATGAGCTAAAGTTAAATTAATTAAAAAGGGATTTTCTAACATTTTTGCAAAACAGGTGGGTTTCCTGGGTTTAGAAAGACAGCCTTGCCAAAGCCATCAACAAAAACACGGGCCTTGATGGCGCTTAAACCGTCTCACTCTGGTTTTTGGCAAAAGGCGTGCCCTTTTGCATGACAAGCGCTGAAGACCTAGCAAAAATATCTGAGATCCCGAAAATCGGAATGATGTGCTCGACTCGACTTTTCGAGAGCTTTCGATCGATACCTAAATCGTAAAAATCGGACAAGACTGCAGGCCAGATAGGGGTCCTAGGTTAATTTTTTTAAACATGTACCTGAACATTTTAAACATGTAGATTCCTGAGTTCTGACACACACGACATTTCGCCCAAAGAAGCCTTGAAAATGGGATCTTTCACCCAGCAAACTAAGTTGAATTTAGTCTTTGTCAAACCATTGGAACGCGCTGGTTTGGAACCTCGATTCGTCATCACGGTTGCCGGTTTCAAAGGCACATTTCCATTCCCTGCAAGCGATTGCCTCCAAAGGGGTCTTATGGGTTGCTATTTCGTACCCGTTTCAAGCTCGCAGCTCAACATCGCGCCATTTCGATAAGTCAGTGCACGAAAAACAGCTGCGGGCAGTTGGTTAGAAGCCAATTATGAGTCCGCGAACGAAAATAGCAGCAAAATAGCAAAAAGTGTCCGGTTTTGTAAAAAGAAATAGACCTCGAAAACTCCTAACATTTTTTGCCATTACGTTTCAACAATTTAGAGCCATTCATGACCAAAGAAAAAAAATCATAATTTTCCCACTTCCCATTCAAGAACGCACAAGTTGCTGTCGTAACCAGCTTCCATAGTACAGTTGTGTACTATCCAGTCGATCGAAAATTTTTTTGACGTTCTAGTGATTGGCGTTTTCAAAATATATAAAATATCAAAAATTTGGCTTCTCCCCAGTAATCCTTTAATTTTGTTTTTTTGATGTATTTTTGGTTATTCGGTAGAGAATTTTTATTCTTTGGGCTGAAATTAATTCTCTAGGTCTATTTTTTGACGCTCAATCGAATGGCGTGTTCAAAATACGAAAAATTTTGAAAATTGCGTAAATTTAACTTTTCCTGTTGTCCTACAAAAATTGCCATTACATTATTTCGGGCTGAAACTAATTCTCGTAGGATATTTTTCGACGCTCTATCGAACGGGCACTCGCAAATTCCCCACAGTAATTTGCAAATTTGATAATAATGAGTGCTCCCTCCCAGCCCGTATTTTACGTTTGTCACAATAAGTCATTGAGATAATAAGTGAAGCTCGTTTTCAATAAATTTGTGTAACCAGCTTGTTTGGTAGTGGCTCGAAACCCGTAAGGCTGCTCTGGATCATGGCCACGACGCCATGGGGTGGACACGTGTTGCTGGTCGTGTACATCGGCTTGAGCGCGCTGATAAACCTGACGGAAAGCCGGAATGGACTCGAGTAAGTTCTTTCCTTGATTATTCAACAGCAGGGCTGGAAAAGCCGCTTCGTGACTTTTCAACTAGCACCTTGCGGTCGTCCTTTAAGGTAGCAAACCGGATGATTACGACAAGATTCTGGGCTACTACGCGTCCTGCATGTGCCCGTCGGCCGGCCTGATCGCTCTTGTGATCCATGGCGTTTGGTTGTTCCGCCGCCTGCCAACCGGCAACCCGCGAGCGAATCGGGGATGGCCTGCACGTCCGATTCACCATGCCGTTCGTGAATGGCATCGGTATGGGTTGTGCTTTCCGCCGAATTGTTTCACCGAGTCGACAATAGAAATTTTTCTGAATCCAGATCCTTTTACTTAAAGGGCGCTCCAAAAACCGTGGCGCCATTCGCTATCATCGCCACCAGCTCGTCATACGATAAACTTGAAAATTTGCCAAGCGATGGCTAAGTGTACAGGGTGCGGCAAAAGTTCCTGGACCTTATTTTTCGGCCCTAAAGGACGTAGAGGGATCACCAAATTCAGCGAAGTTGTAGAGTCGGGGTTGGGGAATCAGAATTCATTTGCCTTTTGTGGCAGCCCACGAGATTTTTTTCAGAAATGAGCTTTTGAAGTTGTCATTTTGATCCCATTTCTAGGCTGTGCGGCACGCTGCTCTCAGCCAGACATTTGGACCCATAGCATTTTAACGGTGCATCGGAATGAAGCCGTTTTGTGCTACCAAACAGCTTACAGCTTGTCAGTCATGGTGGAAAATTCACTGCTGGACTGCAGTTACTTTCGGTCCGACCTAATATATTCGGGGGAGGGGGACTTACTCGGATTTTAGGGTACACAGGGTGTCCCAAAAAAAAGGGCACGCCTGCATTTGCCATCTCAAGTCCGATCGGCTTGAAACTTTTAACAGAACAACGGAAGAAGATTTAAAATGTTTTCAGAAACTTTCCAGTCGGATCGGTACAGCAGTTTTCGGAGTTATTGCAAAAATAACTCGCTGTTCAACCCTTTCGCCTAATTTTTTGGATCTTTTTGGTCTTTTGCAACAAATTAACATTAATTTCCGGCTCCAAATCCTCATTCTTCTAAACATCGGGATTGATCTTGCAGTGTTGGAAATACCCAAATACCTTCCTGGCTCAAAACTGCTTAAAAACGTATTACAACTAACGTTCATGCCCCTGGCTTAGCCCACATGGCTTCGAATTTCGGACGCATGTAAATTCATCTACCATTTTCGCTGAAAAACTGACGTGTCCAGGGTGTCGAATAAAAACACCTCGTTCAACTCGACGCAGCAGTCGATCAGATCGGATAGATATTACACACATTCGAAAGCCGTTCAAACGGCGAGTTTGCGATTATTTTCAAAACCATGTTTTTATTTAAATGCGCCCTTTTACAACGCATTTAAAAAATTAAGGACCGGTCTCTGCATCTAATTAACGGCTACTTCCGGTCATTTTGTATGGAGAAATTGAGGGAAAGTAGCTCGTATACAACCGTGAAAAATGGCTTGTAAAACATCTAGTATTAATAAAAAATGGTTTTGAAAATTGTTGTAAACTCGTCGTTTCAAAGGCTTTCGAATGGTGCAACTACCATTCCGATCCGATACTTCTGCGTCGAGTTAGAGGGGGGTGTTTTTTTATTGGGAACCCTGTAAATCTGACGTATAATTTGCATGCCGCGTTGCATACGTCGTCCACCTTTTCAGCGGCGCTGTGGAGCAGTCTGCCACCATTGTATATGTGGCTGACGATGCAGACCACGCTGAAGAAGTTAGACACTCCGATGTATCGGATGTTGTTGAACTTTGCATTGGGCTCGATGCGGTCTTCACCGCCTGATCAATGCTGCTCTGGTAGACAGGGTGAGTGGTTGCTCTGTAAAGATTATCAAGAAAATCGTTAGGAAATTCACAATCAAAGCACTCGACATTTTCACTGAAAATTTGCACATGAACACCCGAGTTTGGACGCAAAATCGAAATTTTTGTTTTCGGGGCCGAGCCGAATACACAGGAGACTTTAGCCGCGACATGTACAGCGCGGGCTGTGCACTAGCCGCGCATGGCCCGGTATCGGCCCATGCGCGGCGGCCGCCCGGCCTGCGCAGTCTTCCGCGGCCCGTCGGGCACTGCGCGCCAACTCCGCGGCCAGTGCACGGGCGCGCGCCTACCGCGGCTGGTGCACGGCCCGTGCACGGCTACTCCACGGCTAGTCCACTGCTCCCTCACGGGCTCGCCCGTATCGTGGCTATAGCACGGGCCGGTACCGGCTTGCGCACGGGCCGCGCACTTTGTCGCTGCAAAAGTCTCCCGGTAGGCGACGGTCCCTGGATCAAGTTAGGCCGGCCCCGAGCACGATCCCGCTAATTTGCATCTTTTCCGGAGTTCGGAAGTGAACACTTTTCTATGTTAATTGGATTACAGGAGGACCGGAGGCCTGGGATGGCAAAAGTGAATTTGCAGAATTTCAGTACCTGAACATCATCTTGTGCCGGGGCAGCCCCCGACAAGAGGCGGTGGAGGAGCTCCACTCTGAGGAAGTCGTAGTCCGGGAGGCCTGATGGGCTCAGGCACCGGATTGCATGCGCACACCCAAAAGCCGAGCCACAAGCCGTGAGTCGATTTTTTTCCTGGGTAGCCGAGGGAAGTAAAGGTATAGCCCGATCCATAAATTTTGAGAAAAATACCAGGGTTGAAGTGTTTGTTTGTTTTGGCAATTTTGTCAAAATGCCTTGTCAATTGGCTCTTTTTGGGCTAAACCAAATCCCGTAACGTCACGAACGTAATATCTTCGTTAGTATCAGGTGATTACGCGTCGTTTCGCCACTGCAATCATCTGGCCTTCGGGCCACCTTTCATATCCTATGCCACCAGTTTTTGCCTTAACTCGATCCTTGCACACGCTGATGGCTTCTGATACCTCGCAAAACCGGAAACCCTTCATAAACAACTTACTAGTTAGACTCCCTGATACCCAAAAATACGCTCCTTTGTGTCAAAAGCTTAAAAACTACTAAAAAGTCGAAAAAACCAGGAAAATGCGCACGGCCTGGCCTGATTATGTCCAAGCTCAAAGCAAAGTCCGTTCCCCACTCGTTTTACTAATGTGCCACTCTCAAAGTTAAATTTAATTGTATCATCAACTATAATAAAAAGATTGCGGTGGCTGTCTGTCTGTCTGTCCGTCTTGTCCCCGGATGCAGTACGAAGGGGAAGGAGCTCGAGCGCGGGTCTCTTCGGATTCGGATAGCGCGCGGTAAGAAAACCCCCAAACTGGATAAAAAAAATTAAGAAAAGTGTTTTTGGGGTTACATTTTGAAATGAACGCTCTATCCGCATCCGAACAGACCTAAGCTATAGCCCATTTCCCTTCGAGTTCAATTCTTGACGCGACGGACAGATGAACAGAAGTTGCATGCGAAGTAGCACACCCGTACACACCAAAACTATTTTTTTACATATATAATCGGAGCAGTGGAAAAAGATCGCTTCGCGGCCTTTGCCGCTAGACCCCGTCTAGGAACAATGAATTCGCTTTTTCTTTTTGAAGCCCGCGGCGCAAGGACCCGCGCTGGCGAGCCATTTCTTTCGGCTCGCGCTCGCCAGAGCCAGGGTTGTGCTAGAATCTTGGAGTCTGGTGGCTCTAGCTACTGATTTTTCACCAGGATTGGGCCTGTAGCGCCAAAGAGCAAGTCAAGGTCCTTGCCTTTATCTGCGGCGCTGTAGCGAGGGCCAGACCTCAATCTCTGCACACGGAGCGCCCAGGTTGCGCCCCTCGCCGTTGCTGAACCCACCAGAAAGCAAAAAAGCGGAATTTGTCGAGGATCCAAACCCCCGGCCCTCACTGTAAAGCGTTCCCACATAGGATGGAAATTCTATTCGGGACCGAGCCTATCTTCCGAAAGAGCATAATTTTTCTACCCCAAGATATGTTCTGTGGGAATCCAGAAAGCACCTCCATGATTGTTAGGTAGATTTAAAATTCACTATTTTTGCCCAGTTTCTAAGAAAAATAGCTGTGACTTTGTATTACGGGCTCTTCAGCAGATTTGAAAACCAGATTCGCATTCAGTGAAAAATACTGCAGAAGATAGGTTTGATCCCGAATGGAATTTCCATCCTATGTTAAAACACTTTACGGCCAGTGCGATCGACAGAGCCCCAGTACACTACACCACAGCGGAGATGGGAAGATGCAAGTGGAAAGGCGTTTTCTGTCCTGGGGTGGGTGTGGGTGGGGGTGGAGGGCGAAGGGCGGGGGCTGTCCCAGGCAGCAGCAACAACAAATCATGATCTGAATAATGTTCCGAGGTCTCTGGCCACCTTACAAAATTCCAATTTTTAGCATGAATCTGCTTCAATGGATAACCAGATGCGTGCGTGATCCCCACTATCGGATACAAAAAAGTTGGGTCGTACCCAGTCCGAAATTCCAAATGGGTATTGAGTTGGGTGGCCTGAACACCACGGCTCGCCGCCCATTTTTTTAAGGATTTTTACTTTTTGCTTGTAAAATTGTTAAATGGAGGAATTGGGGAAACAAAAAAACCGGTTTTTAAGTGAATATGTTTCTCTCCACCACGGTGCCAAAAATTTGACGAAATTCGGCTCCGACGGAAAATCAACATTACAGAAAAAGACTTTCATTTTTCTCGCTTATAGGAAAGGATTTCGGTGATAGGATAGGACATAAAGATCGTATCTAAAAGCTCCCGGCCCAGAAAGAGCGGTTTGAATCGCCATGGGCAAGGTCTGTCGAGGCCTAGTTCAACCGATGGCACCCTTCTCAACTGCTGCAAGATGTAACTGTCACACGTGGCAACAGGGCGGCGGCGCGGGGCGATTTGTCCATTTTTTTCTGGCCTCCGGATGGATACCGGACATTGCCATCCTCACGAATCGGATGGGACGACGTCTAGCCCACATTTTGCCACAGACTTGTCCCAAATATTTTAACGACTATTTATCGTGCTCTTGACCTCAGTTTTTCCAAAACATGCAGGTAACCTGCGGCGTTGTTGCTAAATTTCGAAAAATGCGCCTCCGAAGTTGGATTTTGCCGCAACTTTTTGAGATGAAGTTTTTGTCGCTGCTCTTTAGCCTATTTCGTAAAAAAATAGGGGAGGTCATCAATTTTTGCCCCCACCCCCGCCCCGAAATTCCTCCCGCTACGGGCCTGTATATAAACAATAAAATAAAGTGACGATTTTAGTGATCGCGGACTGCATCGCCGATTTTGCGATGATACCACGCCGGCCCGGTCTGGGTGCCCACGGAGATCCACGAATCGCTCGCCAAGTGGCAGGAACAGACGATAGGAAGCGTCGCGACGCGAACCAAGCTCGGCAGCTCATTATGATGGCAAGTTGCGGTCATCTATAGCCCACAACAACAAGGTAAATGCCGCGCAGAACCCGCTTTCGTAGGCTATACAGGGTATTCCAAAAAACACTTCCCCAGAGGGCCGCGGTCGTGTCTGTCTTTTAACATGATCTAGGTATCTATAGAAGGCCTCGGAAAGGCGCGCGAGGAGTCCAGCACGTCTCTCGAACCCTCAAATTTTTGACATTTTTTTTTTTATTTACTATTTTGCAAAACGGGCGGATGGCGCTGGGTGGCTTTGGCATGGGAGGCACATGCCGTGCTCGCGGGATACGTCGGCTTCACCGTGCCGAAACAAGATCGTCGAAGGAACGGACGGCCTCGAGTAAGTGCTTTGAATGTACCAAAAATTACCCTTCTCTAACGGTGCGCGTGTGTGTAGTGCCCGATTTTGACAATTTAGCTCTATCGAAAGCTCACGAAAGCAGAGAAAACAAGGAGGGTCATGTTTCTGCAAGTTATATCGTTTTATCCGCGAATTTTACTCCCGAAAAAACCTTGAAAACGACATCTTTAGGCGAGGTCTGCATGCTAATCTACGAGATTCGTAGCTAAAAAGCCACACCTGTTTTTTTAGAAAACGTGCGGGAATATCGGGATACACGAATGTGTTTCTGAGAAAGGCCATAAGGCCCTCCCCCAAGAAAGCAGAAATGGCGGACCGGACGGGAAATAAGTCCAGGTTTTATCATTTTAAATTCAATTTTCTCGAAAGTCTCGGCGATTAAGTAACTCTGGAAAACGCCGTCTGGTTCAGAATTTTTTCTCGATCGAAATGAGCTATATTTCATTACCAAATCCGGGATGTCGC
>CATQJA010000468.1:0-21838 GCA_958295435.1 Mesorhabditis spiculigera
GTAAAGATCTCTAATAGTGGTTTTTTCACTTAAAGGGGCTCAGAAATGCCAAAAATTGAGTGACGGCCTGAAAATCGGAGCCCTGGACGTCGGAGGCCTCTGTACACCCCGGGGCCCGGGAAGCTCGCAAATTTGAAATAGCCTGTTGTCACCTCGAAACCACGTTCTCGGCTGTTTCTGGGTCAAATTTGATGATTAAAACACCAAAACTGTTTAAAATTGAGTGAGGATTTCAAAAATAGGCTCAGAATGCGCAAATTATAGTGTTTTCACAAGGAAACCGGGCAAACACAGTTTCGCGCAAAAATCGAAAGAGTGAGTGCTCTGGTCCCGCAGCGCCCGCTGGCAATTTGCCAGAAGTCAAAGAGCCCTGCCAATAGGGTTTTGATGTGGCAGTTCGTAGCCCCTTTAAAGACGAATTATTGGCTGAAATCCTTGGTATGACTAGGGAAAAGCGGATCCTTCAATGTCTACCAAATAAATAATACAAAATTGAGCTCTTTAGCTCTCTAAAAACGTTATTTGAAGCCCATTTTGTTAATACCTACCGTAATCCAATTGTTGATTTTCTCCTCTTCGCATTTTCGAACAATTTCCGGGTAGTGAATGGCAAAATCGCGAAGAATATTGTCGAAATGCTGTACATCCCGAGGACCGCGATGTACGTATCGTAATCGTCGATAATTTCTATAAATTTTTGTCCTAATTTATTCAAATTATTAAACTACCGTATATTCGCAGCGCATTCAAGCCCGCGCAAATGAGGCACTAAATTTAAATAAATTACTATGAAATATTGCAATTGCTTACAAGTGCTGTCAGTAGTAATACCCCGTATGACGGAAATCTTTGGTGCATGCGCTCATATTTTTCCGGGCATACGGTAGCATATAGGCGTTCTATGGAAATTGGAAGCATTAAGGCAGTGCCGACCATTAGGACTGAAATTTAATTACGCTATTTCTATTGGAAATTCTGCATTTTACATGAGCACATACAGGGTGTCCCAAAAAAAAAACTGAAAAACTGACCAGAGGTGTATCATACCGTAAATAAAACCAATCCTGACTTTTAGCCGTATTGCAACAGTAGTTTTAAAGTTATAACAAAAATGAATTTTAATTTCCAGTTTTCATAGGGTTAATTTGAAGTTAGACCCCCTAAACATTAAGTGAAAATGATTAGGTAGGCCTTCTTTACCTTAAGAAATTA
The DNA here is from genome assembly GCA_958295435.1 of Mesorhabditis spiculigera. Classification (NCBI taxonomy): domain Eukaryota; kingdom Metazoa; phylum Nematoda; class Chromadorea; order Rhabditida; family Rhabditidae; genus Mesorhabditis; species Mesorhabditis spiculigera. The sequence goes on from CATQJA010000468.1 coordinate 1,213, forward strand.
GGGATTCGCAGCCGGACGTCGATGCAAATCGATGCAAAGTCCAAAAAGATAGCCGAAAAACTGTTTAGAATTGCGTGAAAAACAGTATTTTGGCTATAACTACTGTAGCGATCGGGCTGTAACTTAGAATTGTTGTTATTTAAGGTCTGATACACCTCTGGTCCCAATTTGGGACCGGCTGGATGTAACACGGCGAAATGCTAGATGGGTCGTTTTTTTTGGGACACCCTGTATTAGATACTAAACCCTGTAAATAGGAAAAACGTACTAAAATCCGTATTATAAGTGCAGAAACGGAGGTAGAAAGTACTGTAATTAATAGTAAATATATCAAGGAGATGCCATTGCGTTTTATTGAGGAGTACGGTCCATTGGATAATCGGCTGCGCGATAAGGAGAAATCGAAGGTTTGGGTGGCAAAACTAAACTTGAAACGTAATTTGTATATTTTAAGGCAAAATATGCAGTCAGTAGCATCAAATTTAATGGGGACAAATCATATAGAATTAGAATTAAAATTGTGTTTAATTATGCCGTAAATAGTATATAAATGTGCTCACTATTTTCCTCCTCAAAATCTTCACATATATCACCACAAAAATGAAAATAACTACAGTAAGAATGCAGATGCCGATCTGAAACTGTTGGTTTGAAAGGGATATCGATAAACAAAAGTCGTAAATCTAGGCAGCCGATTAAGACGTAAATTGGAGGGTCGCGTAGTTGGTCTTTTCTTTGGTCCCGGTCGCGTTGCCAAACTTGACTACGCATTGCTACATCGTCCATGCTGATTCTAGGCGCGCACTTCAAGACCCCTTTGAGGTCACCGTGTCTCCGTAGGTCCAAATAAGTAAAGTTAATCCGTACATAGCAGCGTCGCGTCGGCAAAGCGTGACTACGCAATGCTCCACAGAACATTCTTAAGTGATGCGCGCATTACCGGCCATTTTTGAAGCTACGGTTTTTTCTGCGATCGATTTTAACTTACCTTCAAATAAACCACTGCCGCTGCCGCAAATTCCATATGAAAAATGGCGGAAGTCAATGCAGTATGTTCTATGAAACAATCGTTCGCCTGTAAATTGGTAGTCACGCGGTAAATGAGACGTTTTTCTTCAAAAGTTGAAGGTAACTTCGAGGCCTGTAATTTGGCGATTGAGGTAGGAAAATTGTGCTTGATTGTTGGCTGCTTGAGCCCACATTTTAAGTTGAAAACTGGCACCGAAGGTCCTTGGAAAATTGGAGGAGTTTGAGCTCGTGAATAGCAATAATACATTAATGAGGCGGGCAGCAAAACTTAAATGTACAAAATTAATGGAATTTTTAGATTGTTTGTTTAAAACGGGGCACCGCTGGTGAATTAACTTTTTATTTTGCCTTACTAGCATTTGGTTACGGTATTGGTAGATACGGTAGCGAGTCAAACGCCATCAAATGAGATATCATTAAAGAAAATCAAATAAATTAAGTAAAACTTCATTTAAAACGTGATTTAAAAAAATAATAAATCGAAAGCATACTTGAGACAATTTTTCTAATTTTTAATAGCGAATATGAAGGTTTTAAATTGACCAAAATTTGGCTACAGTAATCCTGGACGCAACAAGCTAAAATATTATTCCAAGAATTTTCCAAAATATAAAGCATCTAGTATGCTTTCCGGATGCCTAATTGTTGCTCATTTTCGCGACGTGTCAACCAATTACCGGCACCAGCTGCTCGTACCTCAATTCAGAAGAATATGTTCGCTAAAATCACGCTAAAATCTCGCTAAGTTCCTAGAAAATGAAAAGTGTAATTTTTGTATCTCCTAGAAGCTATATTTTCGTCTTACCTCAATCTCCAGGGAGGGTAGGATCATCGTGTTTTTTGTTTTTAAAAATATGAAAAATTGGAAAATAATTTATGCAGGGCCCTCCCAGGCGCGGGCCAGCTGCCCGAAATGATTTTCGCGTTCCTCGACGGTGCTGAACATCATTTGCTGGCCGGTGATGGACAGGGGCTGGAAATGGGGAGGAATTTCGGGTTTCAGGAAACTTTAAAGGGACCCGAAAAGCATGGATATGGATATTCTATAGATTTTGGAGGATGCCCGCGATAAGGAATGCTGCGTGACACTTAAAACGCAACGCCGTGAGGCACGCAAAGCGTCCGAGCATGGATTTGACCGCAACACGCAGCGCATCTGGATACGTAAGACGCGACGCGGCATGTAACGCGCCCCGACAAGCAATGCGCGGCGACGTGCTAGGCGCCAGGACACCTGGCATGCCGCCACGATCAACAAGCTGCCACAATGCGCACCGACAGGAAATTTGCGCAACACGTACCGCGCCTCCTCAAGGAGTACGCCTTCCTCTTCACTGCATGCCCGATTTTCGCCCTTTACGGCAGTTAAACGGCGCGAGTTGCGTGTCGCGGCGCGGCCTATTTTATAGAAATCCTTTCCATGGGCCGCAAAATAATGCCTTGCAAGTCCCTTTAAGATTTTAGAAGGCTAATAATCCAACCGTCACTTAATCAATTTTTTGATGTTTGTTACACACCCTTTGCTCCTTTGGCCCAGGCACAGTACGCTTCAACCCAAAAATCCGCTGAAACTCGTGCTTAAGCGTATCGTGGGCGAATATCGTAAGCAGGATCTGGCAGGTTAGCTTAATATCAAGAACTTCCAAATTTTGTTCTCCAAACCAACCTGTGCCGTCACCCAAAAATAGTACATTTCGGTGGCAAAATAGTAATAGTAGGTGGGCTGGTTAAAGGTATAGAAAAATAGGCCAAGTGATATGTAGTTGGTGACGGTTTTGTAGGCCGAGATGTATTTTAGGAGATGGGCTGATCGCATATTTTCGGCGGTTTGGTAGCTAAAAATAGGATTTATTTTCCTTTTATTTCAAGAATTGGTTTATTATTTGGTAAAGTCTTTGGTGCCAAATCTCTATCTCCTCACGATCTCTCTAGCTCTCTCTCTTTATCTTACTCTCTCTCTTCTCTCTCTCGCTCTCTCTCTCTCTCTCTCTTTTTCCCTCTTTATCCCTCTCTCTTTCCCTCTCTCTCTCCGTCTCTCTCTCTCTCTCTCTCATTCTCTCTACCTTTTTTCTCACCGTTTTCCTATCGTGCTCTCCTTGAGATTGGCTGTCTCCTGAAATAACCTTCGACTCGTAAGAGGCAGTAGCGCAAAAAATACGGTAGCCACGGTAAACATTATAAAGACGACTGCAAACATCGCCACCGGTTCCACTAGCCCTAATTTACGTACAGAAGTGCCTTGGAGTGCGGTTAACTCACGCCAATGCCATAATAGGCACATGGTAGCGCAGTGGAGGGACTGAAAAAAAGAAATAGTTTGGCTTAAATTGTCTCAGGTTTTTCGTTGATTTTTAGAGGGTTTTGAGCATTTGGATCTACAGTTGAAGATAGTTATTACTTAAAAACTGCGAATCTTGGGTCATTTGCTAGCTTGAGAAGCATGTCGGGCTAATAACGTTGATTATAGGGTAAAAGGGGTATAATTGTAGGGAAATTTCGAATTCGCACGGAAGACTAAGTCTTGATTATCTCTCTGGAATTCCAGGTTTTAGTCACCTCAAGCCCTAGGCTGATGCAACGTCAATCCAAAAACGTATGCCGTCTCGTTCGACGAGAGAGAGAGAGAGGGAGAGAGAGACAGCGAGTGCGAGAGAGCTTATCCTCTTCGACCCACCAAAATCACCAACAACCAAACACCCATCACTGGAAAATTCTGGTGCATCCGCTCGTATTTTTCCGGATGTAACGTCGCATACAACCTTTCAATAGATATCGGAAGCATTAGCGTGACCGCAGTCATCAAGGCTAGAACGCGCTACGTGACCTTGAAAACCGAGATGATACCAAAATCGTGAAATATCGTCTGGTAACCAATGTCGTAGTGGATTTGGAAGAATTCGACAATGTGATATAGGGCCTTGTTGAGGAGGACGAGCCACTGGATGAAGGGCTGGACGAGGATGAGGAAGCGGAGGTTGGGGTGGCAGAACTGGAAGTAGAGGTGTTTCTCCCGCCTCTCTTTCCCTCTCTCTGTCTGTCTCTCTCTCTCTCTCTCTCTCTCTCTCTCCACCTACCGTCTTCGCAAACAACACTTTCATGTAGATAAGCACAAGTAAAAAAGTAGCCAAGCAAAAAATACAGACGACGATCTGAAGAAGTTCAGGGCGCACGTCAAGGAAGCGTTTCTTACACCACCTTTAAGTAGAACAGTTCCTTCTCCGCGAATACGACCACCATGCGATATCGCGCCGTGTCAGTTTCAATCTATAAAAGTTGGGAAGGGGATTTGCCCCGCGAAGACGGTGGGTTCACCTAAAATTGGCGGGTGCGGAAATGAGCTGGAAAAAATGGGAATTGCACCTTACTGGGAGGAAAGGGGAGGAATTTCCGAACGGTACGTGTTCTTTGGATTCTTATATTTCAACATCGAAATACGTGGGAAGGGAGAGGGATAGAGAGAGGGAGAGAGCGAGAGAGAGAGAGCGAGAGAGAGAGAGAGAGAGAGAGAGAGGACGAGAGGGAGCGAGAGGGTGTGAGGATATCCATATACATATGTAATTAAAGGCAACATCAACAGAACTTGAAAAACCAAATAACGTTCGAATTTCAACTTTTCAAATGTCACTGAATCACACTGTAACTGATTCGATTTGCCTTGTACCCCCGCCTCTTGATTATTAATTGTAAATAGAATGTATTCGGAAACCATTTATCCTAGCTGACGGCCCATTCTTTGGCCAGCAGCCCAAAATGATTTTCCCGTCCCTCCTCGGCGTTGAAGATCATCTGCTGGCCGGTGATTGAGAGGGGCTAAACTTTGAGGGTTAAAGGGTCTCGGAAGTGACTGACTTGCTACGCCTTACTGCGACCGCAGCCGATTCTCTTGTAGTTTCTCGTTATCAAAAGCGCTTTGGGTTCAAAGGCCAATGTATTACGCCAAACCTATAGTGTCGCGGCCAAATTTGATAAATTAACCCTAAAATGTCACCAGTCCGGCGCAATATAACTTTTACGACGCAGTAAAACTTGGAAAATACGTTAGAAAAATTCGTCAAAAATTTTTAGAAAGTCGTGCTACGGTGTTTGGCGCTATTTGGCCCATTACGGCATCTAATTTACCTAAGGCACAATAAAAAAATTGTAATTGTTGAAAATAAAATCAAAATCAAATGTTCCGAGAGAACCTTAGGGCCAACACCAAAATTAAACCTGCTATTGGCTGCGGCTGATCTTTTGGTTTTCTTGGGCTACCGAACGTTTTTGAAGGTCCAGCAAAAGTGCGCAGGTAATTAAAGTATACCTTTTGCAGCAAAAATTGTTGTATTTTCTACACCCACCGGTTGGTCCTTTACAACAACGACGCCTAGGCGTAGATTAAATGTTCTGTAGAATTCAAATTTTAGAGTTTCATGGGCGAAGATGGTCAATATCATCAAGCAGGTCATCTAAAAATGCGATTCAAAATTTACAGATTGTCACAAAGTTTGTTGGCTAAGTCTATCAGATTCCGACCTACAGGCGCCTTTCTGGTCTGGACAACCTTTAAAAATGACAATTTTTAAACCCGTTATTAACCAAAAAAATTGCCGACCTTTACTGATTTTTAGGGCCAAAAAGTGCCGCACCCACCTGAACTACCAGCCAGTAATAGTAAAGTTCGGTGAGAAAATAGTACCAATACGCGTCTTGCTCCGCGCATAGGAAATATAAAAATAAACTCATGTAATTGGTGACGGTTTTGTAGGCCGAGATGTATTTTAGGAGATGAGCCGAGCGCATATTTTCGGCGGTTTGATAGCTGGAAAACGGAAAATGGCTCTCTCTCTTTCGCTCTCTCTGTCTCATTCACTCTCTCTCTCACTTCCTCGCTCTCTCTCTCTCTCGTACCGTTTTGCCACCGTGCTCTCTCGCTTATTCGCAGCCCTTTGAAATAACCTCCTACTCGTTAATGGCAATATTATAAAAAACAATGTCGCTATCGTGAAGAGCACAAATATGTTTATATAAATAACGTAGACGCTAATTATGCCTAAAAAAGACCGTAGTTATTTTAGGTTACAACTTACGATTGTAAAGAAGCAACAGCTGCAGCATGCAAATTAAGCACTGAATTAACCAACTTTTTCTTCAGTTAGGAAATGGCTTACGATGCAAATTAATAAAAATATTCCCAGAACGGGCACTCTTTGATGCATACGATCGTATTTTTCGGGGTGTAAAGTGGCATATAGTCTTTCGATAGAAACGGGCAGCATCAGGGTCGTGGCTACCATCAGTCCTACAAATATGTAAAATAATTTTCCGTCACAATTGACGATTTTTGTACTGAAAATCACTTGCCAAAATCCTTAAAATAGGAGCAAAACGTCCGGTAGCCATAGCTCGTCTCAATTTGCATAAATACCACGATATCATACTGGGAATTTGTTAATAAGGATAGCCATTGGAATACCGGCTGGATGACGAGGAGGAAACGGAGGTTCGGGTGGCAGAACTGGAAAGGAAACGTTTAGGTAAAAAACATTTACAGCTTTATTTTTTAACGATACGTTATTGCTATTTTCTTTTAAACTTCGTTGTTTTCTAGCATTTAAGAATCTACAAACCAGCTATTTACCGTTTTTGAGCAGAGGATCTTGATAAAAATCGTAAGCAAAATGAAGGTGACGGTGGTGAGGACACAGAGAATTACCTAAAGTTTTGCATTAAATTGATGTAGGTAAAGTTTATAATTAAAACCTGCATTAACTTACCTTTAATGTGGTCATGGCCTCTTCCACGAATTTCGCCATTGCGTAGGGTTTCCGCTGAAATTCAGAATTCTGGCCAAAACTTGACGCGGACCAAATGAGAGACTGAGGTAGAGGGAGACAGAAAAGAATTTTTAGAGCGAGTGAAAGAGAGGGAGAGAGAGAGAGAGAGAGAGAACGGGAGAGCGAGAGAATGCTAGGAAGAGAGAGTGCGAGATATAAAGAGAGAAAGACGAGGGCCGGGGTATTATTATGTCCATTTTGTTCTTAATTACCGACTTGATCGGCCGAGATCTTTAGCTAAAAACAGGGAGGCAAGAGTGGAGGAGCCAAAAAGTTCTAGACACCTTTTCGCGTGCCAAATTATTTGAAAACACAACGTTGGTACCTAGCCTGCTTCCGGAATTGGTTTTTTTTTCGGGATCCCTGGGGATTTGACTACGTGATCGGATCCTCTAGGTATCAAAATATGTGTCTGTATCTCCTTATCTCTCTCTCTCTCTCTCTCTCTCTCTCTCTCGGTCGCTCTGTCTCTTCTTTTTTAAACTAAACCACAACTTTTCGACGGAAAACGTGTGCCTAACTCGCCGTAGGCTAGGAGTCCAAAAACGGATCCTGACCTATCCAAAAAGCTGTTTGTCCCCACGCAATCAGGCAAAAAAACTTCACAACCCGGCTATCATTATCAGGGCCAGAAATAGATCTCGACTAAAAAAATCGGTGCCCAAATCCCTGTACAAGCAAAATCGCAGTGCCAAAAACCCAACGATTGCGAAGAACCAGGAAGAATTCGTCAAAATCCGCAAAATTGGCACCCCGCCGAGGTGTCCACGGGCCACTAATTTCCATTCTGGGATCCGATTTTCGCAATTTCTAGGGTCCGCCTCGGCCAAGGCAATTCCAGGCTGGCCCATAAATGCTAAGTTTAACCGGGTGCGCGGAAAATAATCCAGAATTTCGCCGAGGCATGGTGATTTCATGAATTCAGAAGTGTTCACAGAGGAAATCACAAAAAGCCGGGAAGTAAATAAAAAAATTCATCGGGGATAGGAAAATTATTTCAGAAACACATTAATATTTGCATCATATTTCACAACAGTATCATCCAAAGTTTCGACTAGGTATAACGCAACAAAACAATTTCGTAAAGTCTATAGCATGGGTGGGATTCTGCCACTTCCGGTTTAGGGCCCACCACTGCGGATCACTGACACTAATTGTAATTGGTATGGTCGGTTACATCGTGTGCGTGGTGAGCCAGGCCCGTCGAAACCTTATTAAGCGGCTTTGATTGTGCCCAACTTATACCAAAAGGTTGGAGCCATAAATGACCAAATCCTCCGAACGGCCATGTCCTTACAGTAAGAAACAGGAGCGTAGACGCAGACGAAACCAAACGCTCAACGAAAAGAATTTCGTGATACTTTTCGGCAGTAACCTTTGGCCTCTTGGTCAGCGGGTTACAAGAGGTTGAAATAGCCAATATTCAAGAGCTAGCCACAGGCCTATCATAGGTTAGGTTTGATAGCTTTCTCGAGCCAAATAAGCTTACCCCAGGACATAAAACGTTCAGTTTATTTGTGCCATACCGTACGCTGCCAAAAATTCTGTATTTCTAAATCTCTAAGCTTTCTTTTTTAATCTTTCTCAAAACCGTCAAACTTTTTCAATTTTCTTTCTAATTTTTTTCTGTGCAATTTGAGCATATTTGCCAATATATACAACATTTATTCGCCATTACAACAACAAAATCACAACAGCCATAACAATTTGAGATCAGTCGGGCAAGTCATTTTTTTGCTCTTTTTCTTTTGCTGTTTTTTTTTCTGATTTTGCTATGGCAATAATTACAAAGTAAACGAAGTCCAAATAAAGAATTGGAGCAGCGAAGACGTAGCTGGATGCCTATTTCCCCAGAAATAGGCTTAACTTTATTAATAAAAAACACAAAACTTACCAAATAATTACATGAAAATTTTCAAGTTAACCTGAAAAAATTTTAAGGAATTTTGTTGCGTGTCTGTGTTTTTAGAATTTTTGTGTAGCCAAACACAAATATTGTGACCGGAATCAAAAATGTGTGGAGATCAGTGACTGTAATTTGATGGATATGCTGATTTTAGAATTTTTTGATGGCTGACGGGCTGTCGGATTTTTGCTGGAAACGATTAGGGCTTGGCGTTAGTAATATTCGGTACTTACTTGCTTTTATTGCTCCCCCCTTACCCCCGTCTCTCTCTCTCTCTCTCTCTCTCTCCTCTCCCTCTCTCTCTCTCTCTCCCTCTGTCTATCTATCCCCCTCCCACCTTTTTTTATTTAAGTTATTTATATTTATATTTTAAGGTAATTTTTACATTTTCCCATTAATTACTGTTATTTACCCGGCGGCTCGTCAGCCATTGGCTCCGGTTTGACCCTTACTACCTGCCCAACCATCTTTCCATCATCAGCTCCAATTGAGGTACTTTTTCTTTTCATCACGATTGCTTCTAAAATCATTTTTTATAAAAACTTTTCATTTCTAAACATACTAGGACCAGTGGAAAAAGGCCGCGAAGCGGTTTTTCCACTGGTCCTTAATAAGACAATTTTGCATCTACGGAATTTTCTGAATAGGCTTACCTTCCTTAGGAACGCCTAGCCCCACTTGATTTGCATTCGAAGGCAGTGAAGCCGGTGATTTTTTAGATGGAGCGGTCACCCCGTCGTCAGAATCTGAAAAAGGCTCAGCTTTCATGTGTTTGTGAAGCTTCTGGGCATCCTGTTGGCATCTGGATGGGTCGGTGATGAAGTTGGCATTCCCGTCAAGTTTTGGTGGTTTGGCGGGGGTGATGATCGTCAGAGTGGTGTTGTTGGTAGTCGACGGGTTCCGAAGTTTGGCGACGATTTCTTTCACATTTGTTTTGATCGGCTGTTTCTGAAAAATATTGCTTTTGATTGTCCTTGAAAAATGAATAGAAGAAATCATTTAATTCGCTAATCAAAATCGTATCTATGAAACTTGAAATTTTACGTAAATTTTTCGTTAAGCAACTTACTTTTGGAACAGCCACGATATCCAGGTGATTCGATTGGGCAGGTAGAGCATTTGAACCGCTGTGGCGTCTAACTAAAATATCGATGATCTGTCTTTATGCTTTAGAACCTACTTTTTCTCGTATCCACATTCATCCATGGTAGCCCGGCGCGCCTCAATTCATCGTACTGAAAATATTTGTATAGGTACTGTTCTTAAATTTCGTTATGATAATAAAGTGACAGGCGACGCACGATTACACCAAAAAATTTTAAATATACACATTCGTGCATTGCCTGTCCCTTTAAAAAGTTTTTATTGGCCTACAAATTGCAACCCAAGGACGTTTAGTATCTCCGCGGGGTAAAATTGGATCCCACCGAAAGTTTACTTGTTAGTTTTTACCCCGGGAGATGCTAAAGGACGAAACAATCGATTAATATTTTTGTCAAGTCTCAAATCTGCTTACCTGCTTGAACTCGGCTGGATGGCGCTCCTCAAGATGTTGAACGAGCTCCTTGATGCCGGGCGGAATCTTCATCGTCCGTCTTTCCCATTTACAAGCCATACAGTCGACCCGGCCGGCGATACGTTCCGACCCAACGCCTTCCAGGAAGCCATCGTAGCAGACGAAGAAACAGAAAACCGGATGTCTAAAGCAGGGTATGTGTAATTTGGTATGTTTGGATTCAGGACTTACGATCGGTTTTTCGACTGCTGCCAGAAGATTCTGGAGTCGTAGGCTTTCTGGCACTTCGCAGCACATGGAAATCCCATCGCAAACAAATCGGCCAGATCTGAAATTGAGATATTTTAGTGGGGTGTTCTTTTTGTTAAGAGAACAACGTAATGAAAATGACAACGATTTTAAGCAAATATGAATTCCAAAATAATATTATCGACATGGCAAGGATTTTCTTAAAGGGCCGTTGAGGGGTTTTTTTTATATAACTCTTTTAAAAAGCCTTTTTCCCTTTTGTGACAGGCCATTCCCTCCTTTTTGCGGGTGGGGCGCCCCCCTCCCCCTCCCCGGGCGGGCACCCCACTACCGGCCCGCCCCCGGGGCGGCGCCCGGCCCCGGCCCCCCCCCCCTCCCCCTTTCCTCCCCAGCGCCTGCCCTTTAAGGGCCGGGTTTCCGACGGCATGTGTCGATCCCCCATCGACAAATTGGCAAGTCGTCAACAGGGCAAAGAGCGCGCCCAGGGTAGAGGCGCAGAGACATTTTTTCCAGCGCGTAACCGATTGACTACATATGCCGGCGGCATCCCTTTAATACATGGTTTTAGGGGGGTTTAAAAAATGAAAAAAGCATGAAGTGAAAGAAAAACTAAAAAAGTGAAAAATGGAAAGGGAAACAGGTAAGGAAATGGAGAAAATCCCAAAAAGATTGGACTGGACAGCGGTAGGGGAGTTTCGAAACTCCCCCCGGGGAGCCTCAGGATAAAACCTCGTCAGCAAAAACGGTCGATATGCCGCGGATTTCCGGGTTAATCCCTTCCCTCAATTTCCGACCTAATTTTGGGGGCTGGTTTTCCCAATCTGTAAGAGATTCTAGTTATAAGGAAAAGGGAAAAATCCTTTTGGTCTGCAGCATACTACATCCCTGGCCTACAAGCTGTTTCTCTTTGGCATCTGGCCTATGTGATGTATTACCGCTAGCCAATAGCATTGACAAATCCGTATGCAAATCCGGAAGCGCCGGATGGCAGCGTCCCTTGTGCCCAAGCCCCAAACTATGCTTCAATCAAGATTCCTATCCCGATCAGATAGGCGTTTTAGCCACGCCAAGCTAAAAGCTTAAACAAAGTCCCGTCGCAGGGCCGAATTAAATGGCAATTTTGGGAGCAGATATGCTCAACGATTATTAAACCTGAGGAAAATATAAAACCTTATTTTAACTTGGGCAGTTTATGGAAGTGGATCGCAAAATAAGAAATGAGTTCCAGGGAAATGGGATACGGTAGCAGGGTAGGAATGGCAGGCGCGGGGTCTACACCCGGGGAGCGCCAGGTCCGACTGCCCGGTAGAGCACTAGGCGCGACGGCACGGGAACGCCAGGTCCTGCCCGCGGGAGCGCCTGTTCTGACTGTAGGGGAGCTCCAGGTCCCATCGCCCCGGGGAGCGCCAGGTCCGACTGCCCGTCCCTGGGAGCGCGGCCCGAGCATTTATAGCCTGAATTTTATAGCGTCAGCAAATGCGAATCGGGACTATCTCTCAGGGGAGCTCGGCTATAAGGGGAGGGTGAGGCTCAAAGGCGAATCGGAGCCACAGCGAAAAACTTAAGATATAATCCGCTAGCTGGAAATTATATTTATATCATTAAGTTGTGATGTTAAAGTTTCGATAACACGTAAACAATTTTTTTAAAATTAACTGTACCAAATTTTGATAAATCGGATAGATTTTGATAGTTGATAAAATAATTGATATATCAATAAACAGATATCATCATAAAATGAATAAAAGGTTTCTAGATTACGGTAGTTACAGAAGCATACTTATTAAAGGTTAGTAAAACGCAACGGGGTCCTACGATGGAGGGTTTACGGTTGGGGCTACAGTAGTCAAGCGTGGGCAGAAAAGAAAGCAAAAAAAAGGGAAAACTGTAGCCAGGAATAGTGGAAAAACCGTGGCCCGGCCGGCCTTATATAGGCACGGGCGGGCGTGAGAGAATGGGTAGAGAAAGAGAGAGCTAAAAGAAGGACAAAACGGGGGCGAGCACGAGCCAATGAGGGCGAGGGAGGCGTGCGGTAGGGAGGGACAGGGTAACTGAGGGAAAAGCGGTATCGTAGCTAATCTGGCTCGTATAACCTTGAAAAAATGGGGTGAGGGGACTATGTTGAAAGTCGTAAAAATTAATTGGAAGAGGTTACCGTGAAGTGGTGGTGAGTAAGCGGAGTTTTCGACCATGGGAAGGCTTTTCTGGGAAAAGCTACTGTCAAGGGAAGAGTGTGGAAACATCGAGACTTTTTCATCTTGTGCTTGACCCTGAATAGATATGGGAAGATACCGAAAAATACCGTAAGCCCGTTTTCGAGACACTGAACTCCGCGAAATTACCGTACTCCGGGCGCGTTCGCAATAAAACGCGACCCGTAGCTTAGCGGAAATTGTCCAATTTTTACGAATCAGGCACCGATCGAAAGCTCAGGAAAAGGCGAGAAAGCCAATGTGGTGTAGCTTGTATCGTCAGCATATTCATTTCATAAAAAACATGAATTATAGGTAAGACTTACCCTCCCCCCGCAGCTGAAGTGTCTCAACGCATTTTCACTTTTCTGTCGGGAATTTTGCAACGCCAATCGATAGAGCGTCGAAAAATAAATGTACTCAGAGTTTTAATTTGAGCCTACAATAATGTAAAATAAAAAAGGTATAGCCAAACCCTTCCGGCTGGGGGGGGGGGGGGGTGCAGTAAAGTGTGGCCAAATTAGATCTTTTTCGAAAAGCCTTGTGAACTAGAAATTTGTGAAGCGCCCGCCTATTACTTGCTGATTTCTAGCTAAAAACAAGCGCATTCCCCTGGGCAGTCGCTCAATAATCATCATCAAAACTCAACATCAATAATTTTAGAAAACAATATTTTTTTTGTCCGGCGGGTATTGTTCAAGGTAGTATTGGGTTAACGTTTAACGTTTCAAATCGCTGAAATTTGGTCGTTTGGCAGCAAGTTGTGTGAGGCTCAACCGAGGCCTGCTCTACCTGCTGCTCCTCTATTTTAAATAGTCCGAGGGGGAGGCGGAGGTGACAGTTGATTGACGTGGTTCAGGATGTCACGCCTCGGGGGGGGCGAGGGCCGCCTACATGTACCTGCTATTCTTTACCCGGACACATGGGATGAATCACCTCGGTGACAGGCTGGTCTCCTGTTTTGCAAGGAGCCTGAGCCTGGTTAACATGTTTGGGAGATCGCGGATGCAGATAAGTTTCCTAAAGGGCATGTTTCGGGCCGGTGTTTCTTGCCACCATGTTTGCACGCCTGCGCGTAGGAAGCTAAGGGAAAAATTTGCATTTGGTGATGTCGAGGTATCTAATTTTCGAAACGTAATTTTCGAAAAATAGAGCTTTGGAAATATTTTGAAAAGATGTTTTGAACTGGTTTAAAATTAAAACTATACCATATTTTAAGATATCGAAAAAAAGCCAAAACAAGATGCCGTGTAAAAACAAGCCTGAGTTGAGCAAACATTTCTTTATTCAAAGCGCTCTAAAATTTCGATCAAAATGCGGCGCAGTCTTTCAAAAATCAATATTAAAAATTTATGAATATTTTATCATAATACAAAAACGACAAGTAAAGAATTTGAGTATCATCGGACTAACAAGTCGGTAAGTAAATTATGGGATTTATGAACAGAGGTAATCGCTAAATTGAGGTAGAATAGGGTAGAGAAATAACAATCAAGAAAAAACGTTAGAAAAGATTGTGAATATAAAAAATACAAACAATTAAAAAAATTTCAACCCCTACGCATCGCATACGAGTTCAAAATTTCGTTGTGGCTGAAAAGTTTGGGCTTCTTTGGTTCGATTTTGACGTTGATTGGGTTAAAATTATTTTTCGTTTTCGATGCTGCTGAATTCGAGAACTCCCGATAAGTTAAGTTCTTTTTCAAGTGGTCTTCTGAAAAACAAAAATTATATTTTAAAAAAATTACGGCAAAATTACCCTTTAAGCGAGTGACATCTGGTTTTACATCTTCTCCATATGAGTATGATAATTTAGGAATCATGAATCTTGAAGTAGAGGTAGAAGTGGCAGCATTTTTGCTGGTATTTTCTAAAATCTGCATAAATCAGTAAATTCAACAAAGTTCTCACCTTTCGTACTCCCTTCGCTTATCTGCTCCCAATTCCTTTCCACCTTAATTTTTTTGGGGCTAATTTGAGCGTATTTTGGTGACTTTTCGAGCCTTGCCCTCACCTCTGCCGCGTTAATTGTTATTGATTGTTTCTGAAAAATATATTTTTAATGGTTTTGTCGCAATTTGCATACCCTGATCACTGCGTTAATTTTTAGCGCATTTTGGTGAGCTCTGCTGCGCATCAGTGGGTTTCTTTCTGAAATGAAAACTTCAAACCCCGATTTTGAAGTGTGCCACATTACATTAAATAAGCAACATAACCAAATAGCGATACAAACACAAATATAAATAAGTTAAAATTACGTATTGATGACCAACGATAAAAATAAAAATTATTGGTTTTTACTTACTTTTTCGCGTATCAACCTTCTTCCAGGTTTTCATAAGCTTCAGGTACTGAAAAATTAGTAAGATTAATGAAATCGACAATTATGAATTCGTTAATTATTAATTAATTTATGAATAATGATAATTTACCTATCAATTATAAATACTATTTATCAAATAGATCGATATAATTTCATAAACTAAAGTAATTGTTTAGTTAATACAAACCTGAAGGTATAGCGAAGCTTCACATTCTTCAAGGTGTTGAATCATACTATCCGTTGTTGGGTGAATTTTTGATGCCGTCTTTTCCCATTCGCATGTTTTGCAAATAACCCTTCCCAAAACTCGCTCCTCTGCTGTTCGTAGGTACCCATCGTAACACTTGAAAAATTGGCAAACTGGGTGTCTGAAACGGATTTTTATTTTTCTAATTTTTGACTTAACGCTTACGGTCTATTTGTCATCTCATGCCAAATTAGCTCCTCTTCGTGGATGGGGATACTCGTCTTTCTCTTGGGTGCAGCAGAAAATAGGTTGAACATCTTCGTTGCTTTTACAAGATCTAAAATTGTTATTGATCCAAATTGCGCGTTTTTTAAAAAAATAAGTAGAAAAATGTTACATAAAAACACGAGAAATAACAATAATCAAGTTTAATTTTTAAAACACAAAAATACAAAAACTGGAAAAGTATAACACAAAAATAGCGATAAATATGTACAAAACAAGCGATAAAGTAGAGAGAAACTTGAAAAATAAAAACGAAACTTAAAAAATTACGTTCTTGAACTTCCCTATTCTGCGAATTTTTTACGTTACCAAGCATTACGGATACGGATAGTGAACCCGGACCTACATGTCAGCGGGGAGATGGGTGGGGGTGGCAACTGTTGCGTTACGGAAAGGACCATGCAGGATTCTTACGAAAAGGCGAAAAAAAATGGAAAGAAACGTACGAACGCAACAAGTAACAGATACCTCAGTTTTTACCTAAAAATTTAAGTTAGCAGACCCAAAAGCAAAAATAAAACCGGAGCTCAAAAAAATAAGTATCACTTTCCACCCAACACCTTAAATACTGAAGGGTAGCGGCAACTGTCGCGTTGTAATGTTCGGTAGCTAGGCCTCCGCTGAATTATCTGACTACTGTCAGATGGAGATTGATGTTCAGCTGCTGCACGTCGCTTCCAAGCTACTAGCACTCCAGTACCACAAAAGCTTTTTAATGCCTGCCAAATTACAGTCTTCGAAACCTTTTATCAAATATCTAATTCCAATTTTATTAAGCCCATTGCTTGGCCAAATTGCCAAAGTAGCGCTCGCGCTCCTCGTCCACCGTGTAGATCATCTGCTGGCCGGTGATTGATAGGGGCGAAAAATATTCAATAACGGATTGTATGTTTTTGCTTCTACTGGGTGTCCCAGAAAAAAAAGCACCCCCCTCTAGCGGTCCGTGGGAAGCTCAGATCAGGATGATTTTTATACCATTCGAAAGCCCGCGAAAAGGCAAGAAAACAAGCGGGCTTCATTTTCTAAAATTTATTCTGATTCGTCCGATATTCGGGCGTTTTTCTAAAAAACAGGTATCTTTTCAATAGGAATTTCGCAATTAACATGCAGATCTCGCGTAAATCTGCCGTTTTCATGGATTTTGGAGGTAAAATTCGCAAATAAAAATACAGAATAAAGAAAATAAACCCTCCATTTTTTCTCGCCTCTTTGAGAGCTTTCGATAGATACCTAAACGGCGTGAATCGGACACGTCTGCGCGCCGCTAGAGGGGGGGGGTGCTTTTTTTTGGGACACCCTGTATTAGGCATCGATTAAAGGTACACTAAAGTCTCGTTGGTTTGGTTACCGGCCGGTAACCGTCCGCGGGATAGCAAACGGGGTTACGGTAGGTGCTCGCCGCGGAGCAAAACCGAACGCGCGCCACTCGCCTGGGGCAAGCGTCATAGACCAATAGGCCATGGACAGACGGGACAGGTGAAAGGGAAGGGTGATAAGCAGGGTCCGGGCCTTGCGGCAGAGCACCCGGATTTCTGACCGCGAACTGACTTTTTGCACGAGATTTTAGTGTACCTTTAAGATCTATATGATTCTAATAGGGAATTTAGTATCTCATGAAAATTACCGCTTGTTGCGTCGACACCACCCTTCCACGAATCCCGAAAAGGTGGTAGAATTCGATTTTCAACGATTCGTGAGCAAATATTGTTAGCGCCATTAGCCCGGTCATCTGAAAAATTGGCTATTATCGTTTAATGTCAGTTTGAGTATACATTAGTTTAATCTAACAAGGGAACCTCTCGCGGACAGGGTGGAATTTCGGAAAACGCTCGCGGCTACCCCTAGGTAATCGACCATTGCGATCACGATGCGCTTGTCAGATTTTTCTGAACACCCCTGTGGACAGAGATACAGCACTTCCGGAAAATGATGATTTGCATGCGAAAAATTAGCATCGAGGGATGATTTATTAGGCTCTACCATCACTATGGAGTCACCAGTTGAATGGCCGAGTGGTAAGCAACCCGCTTGTTAGGATACTGACGAGGGTTCGGATCCGCTCACGATTTTTTATTTTGCTTTTTTGGCCAGAGATTCTTGCACAAGTTCAGAGCAGTTAATGTATCAGACCCAAATCTTTTTTGTTCTCTGGCCTTTCCAACAAACTGTTCTCAACAAAATTTGTTTTGGTGATGTTCTGAACTTGTGCAAGAATCTCTGGCCAAAAAAGCAAAATAAAAAATCGTGAGCGGATCCGAACCCTCGTCAGTATCCTAACAAGCGGGTTGCTTACCACTCGGCCATTCAACTGGTGACTCCATAGTGATGGTAGAGCCTAATAAATCATCCCTCGATGCTAATTTTTCGCATGCAAATCATCATTTTCCGGAAGTGCTGTATCTCTGTCCACAGGGGTGTTCAGAAAAATCTGACAAGCGCATCGTGATCGCAATGGTCGATTACCTAGGGGTAGCCGCGAGCGTTTTCCGAAATTCCACCCTGTCCGCGAGAGGTTCCCTTGTAAGCAATTAACAAAAATACAGTTAAACTACCGAAACACTTTGCTTTGGAAAGTTTCCGGAAATAAATCAATTAATAAACGAAAAGTATATAGTTCTATGAATTAAAAGTATATAAAACAAACAAAAGTTTTTTTTTTTTCCTAATTGCTCACCTGCGCCGCGATATAATAATAATAAATTTGCGATACAAGCAAATACCAATAAGGATCGAGGCCGCCCTGGTACGTAAAAACCGCAAGACTTATATAATTTGTTACAGCCTTATAGGCCGAAATCCACGTCAAAAGCCGTGCCGACCGCACATTTTCCGCTGTTTGGTACCTTAAAACCGCTGTAAAGCTACAAAATCCACCACATACCGTTGTCCCAGCGTACTGTGGCGTAGCTTGGCGGTTTTCTTGAACAATTTTCGTGTTTGAAAGGGCAGTATAATAAAGAAAATAGTGGCTAGGGTGAAAAATACGAAACTGAGCCCAGAGGCGACGTAAGGACTGACAATATCTGTAAAAATATTTTTTTAAAAGGAGGTTAAAAACCTACGATAATACGCAAGCAGTAAGATACCGCCGGCTAATAAAGCCTAGGTGATTCGATATTATATTAATGAAAACTTGCTGACCACCCAGATGAGCAAAACGACGCCGAGAAGTGGAAACCTCTGGTGCATACGATCGTATCGTTCGGGGCGAAGCGCTGCGTACAGCCGCTCGATGGAGATTGGTAGCATTAGCAGTGCCGCGACGGATAATACTAAAGTTGCTTGGAATTCGTCCAGCCCGGGGCTTATCTTGGACTCAGGTTGGGCTTAGCTTAGGCTTAGCTTAGGCTTAGCTTAGGCTTAGCTTAGGCTTGGCTTAGGTTTAGCTTAGGCGTAGGCTAGCTTAGGCTTAGCTAAGGCTTAGGTTAAAGGTTTATGATCAGGCTTGATCATGCAATGTTAACCCACGAAAGCTAATTATAAATGACTTACAGTAATCCCGGAAATAGGTACAGAGTACTGTATATAACTGATGGTGCTCAATGTGAAAGAAGATGACCAAGTCAAATTGGCTTTTCGTCAGCATCGAAGCCCATTGGAACATCGGCTGAACGACCAATAAAAAGCGTAGGTTTTGGTGGCAAAACTAAATAAATACGACGTCTAAAGCAAAGTTTATAGCATGTAGCTTACCCTCTTTGTGCATAGTATTTTTACGTACACCACAAGAATTGGAAATGTTAAACCCGTAATGATGCAGAGACTGATCTAAAAATTGTGTTATACCATAGCATTCACGTATTGCATTTTCAGAACGTTATTTCGCAAAAATTCCCGCTTTTATAGCCTCTATCGCCGGCTCAGCAAAAATATTCGTCATTGCAGCGCTGGAACTGAAGACTGGATCGCCTGGTAAGGCCAGCTGAAAACTTGATCTCACTAGGGAAGTGCAAATAAAAAATCTGGAAAATCGCTTAGCAAAAATATGGGTCTGATAGAGTCGACGACGGGGATTCCGAAACTGCAATCAGAATTTGCAAAACGCTTAATACAAAAAAGTTATGAGCATTTTAAGTTTTCAGCCCTTGTCTCGCCCTCCCTTATGAGCCCCTCCCAAAGACGGGTGTCCGCATGTCGAGTGGTGTAGTGGCTAACTAGCCTGCCCCTGGGGCGGAGGGTCTTTGGTTCGGCTCCCCGGTCATGCCAAATTTTTTGCTTTTTGGTCAAAGTCAAGAACTTTAGACTTTTTCAAAGTTTCAAAGTCGAAAAGCCCGTTCTCTTAATTTTTAAATTCATGAGACCGATTACGAAGTGGTGGCGGGAGTGCAAGTACTGCCCTACCCGTACGCCCGTACGGGAGTACGGGTAGGGCACTAAAAAATTCACCTCTGTTTTTTCGTAAGGTAAGCCTACACGCAGTCAATAGTAAAGAAAATGTTCAAAAATTTAAATTTCGGACTTCGAAACTTTGAAAAAGTCTAAAGTTCTTGACTTTGACCAAAAAGCAAAAAATTTGGCATGACAGGGGAGCCGAACCAACGACCCTCCGCCTCAGGGGCAGGCTAGTTAGCCACTACACCACTCGACATGCGGACACCGTCTTGGGAGGGCTCATAAGGAGGGCAGAAAAAGTGCTGAAAACTTAAAATGCTCATAACTTTTTTCTATTAAGCGTTTTGCAAATTCTGATTGCAGTTTCGGAATCCCCGTCGTCGACTCTATCAGACCCATATTTTTGCTAAGCGATTTTCCAGATTTTTTATTTGCACTTCCCTAGTCAGGTAAAAACGCAAAGATAACGTTCTCAAGTATGAGAAAGGTTTGCGAAAAATGCCGACAAGGATTTGAAAATATTGACATGAATGCCGGCAGAGTAACACCGACACGCTTACGAAATGAATGATGAGCCATTTTCTGCCCGATATTTTTACATGACGATATTCTGGCTCTCAAACTTTTAGGTGTCGCCTTTCAAGTAGGGATCTAGCTTTTTCAATTATTATATTTCTAAACGTAAACTGGAAATAACAGGATAAAAAATCAGGAACAATTTATTATCATTCCTATTTATATTTATTACTATCAATTCCGCAATCATGACCATTTTTAAATATCATGCGCAGATC
>CATQJA010000470.1:0-29228 GCA_958295435.1 Mesorhabditis spiculigera
GCTTTTCATATACAGAGGAAAAGCTAATAAAAAGGTCACGCTGTCATTTTGATATTTTAAATCCGTTAGACCTGGAAGTTTTGAGTGAGTTTATTTTACGTTTCTAACCTGGATTTCGCCGAAATTGAGTCTTGGAACGTGTGGAAAATGAAGCGCCGACCCTTTCTTACCATATAAAATTTTTTATTTCGCAAAATTTGGGTTGGAAATAGGCTATTTAAGTAATTTTCACCAGCGCTAATGGACGCCGATGTTTAGAAGAGTGGGGATTTCGACCTGGAAATTTATGTTATTTGATGCAAAGTCCAAAAATATAGCCAAAAAAATGAAGCGAAAATCTGGGAAAACAGTATTTTTGCAATAACTCGAAAAACTTTGAAATAGCAAAATGCCAGCGTGACTTTTTTTATTGGGACACCCTGTAAAGCTGCGGGTTGGCGGCCTCTTGAAAAGGATGCTCAACGTTCTCGGAGCTCAAAAAGCAAAAATCACATGTTGCGCGCGGGCGCCGAACCCGTTTTGTAGCCCTGGATACTATCAATTAAGCCATAGTGGCAAGCCATTGGGTGGGATCGGGACGCCATAAGTGGGAATGGTAGCCGAATTCTGTGCGGCAATGGGCCGCCATTTCCGCACAAAATTCGCGCGTCATTTGTACTGCCCGGAATCCATAACTATATATTTGCCGCCAAAACCTTGGGTACCCCTTTAAAGGGGCTCCGAACTGCCAAATCAAAGCCCTTTTCGGGGGGCCTCTTTGATTTGTGGCAAATTGCCAGCGGGCGCTGCGGGACGAGAGCCCCCACTCTTTCGATTTTGCCCGGTTTCTTTGTGAAAACACAATGATTTGCGCATTTTGAGCCCATTTTGAAATCCTCACTCTTTTTTAAATAGTTTGGGTGTTTTAAACATCAATTTTGGCGAAACAGCCGAGAACGTGATTTGGAGGTGACAACAGGTAATTTCAAATTTGCGAGCTTCCCGGGCGCCTGGGTGTACAGAGGCCTTCGACGTACAGGGTTCCGTTTTTCGGGCCGTCACTCAATTTTTGGTATTTCGTAGCCACTTTAAGGCCCGGGTTTTGAAGAGAAAGGAAAGTCATCACTGTGGATTTTATTGGCTAGAACGCCCTATGGATGAAGCGGCTGGCTGTAGAGCGAAAGTAACTCTAGACCGGGCGAACTTTTCTTTGGTGACTTACTTGTTCCAGGGCCGGGAGTCGGCGTCGGCACGGTGCGTATACATGTGTCTACCGTATTCAGGAGAACGAATACTAGGCCGAAGAATAGGAATTGGCGCATCTGAAAACACAGTTTATTTACATGTTAAACGGCCATATTCCAAATCGTTTCAAGGAAACCGTCATACGTGGCGTGATTAAACCAATACAATATTATTGTACGTTCAACTCATTAAAATTAGCACCGCTCGTATATTCAAGCTATTAAATTCTACCGCTGCAGCGCTCCGCTTAAAGCGTAATTGTTATAAATACGGCGATTAAAATCATATCATAGATTAGGCTTGCTTAAAAATCAAAATGTCGAAACTGATCAGGTTCTTCATACTTTTACCATTCTTCATACAAATTAATACTGTCGAAATTATCGAAAAAATTCATAATGTCGAGATGATCCTGATCTGTCGAAACGAGCCACAGTTTTCTATGGATAAAGATAGGACAAAGCAAGGACAAGCCATTATAATAACGACGATTGGCACATCGGCACCAAAAGCACATTCGAGCAGAATGATGGCGCGCCCGGTGGGCGTGAGATGGAATGATTCCCGCTTCAAAAGGCGCAAGAACCGGGTGCAAAAACGTGAGCCTATCAAGTTTTCGCTCATCCCAGCCGCCCTTCTGGCGGATTTACACTCCCCGGCACACTTGCTTTCTGGATGCCAATTTTCTGCCGATTCTGCTATGTGGTGTCATACTGTAATCCTGGTATGTGACTTTTTGTGTTTTAATACCTTTAAAAGGTCATAGAAAACTTTGAAAGGTTGATCTTTGACAGGATTTGATAGCTTTTGAAATATACTTTATGGTCTATCAAGTTTTTACCTCTAATTAATTAGCTCAGTCTTGATTAATTAGATTTTTAATTATTCAATTAACAATTAAATAAATGCGATAAGTGCCACAAACTATTTTTGCCATATCTTTCATGACTCTCTACGGCCTTTTTAGCGTTCAGCTTTAATTTATTAAATCCGGTTTTTAAAGTGATTGCTATTAAGCATTTCTGGACCTGAAAAGTATTGAAATGGCGCGTTTAAAGGTGTGTTCCCCGTATCTTTCTGTTATAGTATATATATAACGTGTTAATATATAATTCGCAAAATTTATTCATAAAGGAGATATTTAAAGATTGAGCAAAATTGGGGATATATTTTAACGATGGTATGGTGTTTTCCAGGGCATATTAATAATCACAGAAGCAGCACCCATAGGCTTGAAAGACTTTTTCATAGTTTAACAAGTTTTAAAAAGGTTTCGTAAGACAAAGGCACAGAAAATAGTATACGTAAATGAGATTCAAAGCTAAGACTGAATTTCTTAAATTCTTTGAATAATAAATAACTTTTAGGCTAAAATTGTGACGCTAATGATGTTTAGCACTTTAGCATTAACAGCAACTGTATAATAAATGAGTTTAAGCTCCTCCGTTGAAGCATCCGACTTCTGCGATGACCCTTGTTACTCCATTGGCAGATAATGTCCATCCCTGGGCCGTACATTGGAGCGTAACGGTGGCGGTGGGGGTGCCACTCACGGTACCGGAAGCGTCAAGGTCGAGCTAAAAGACTGTGTATTTGCGCACTGGCCTTCATTTTTTAGATACCTATCTCTCTTTCCCTCTTTCTCGCTTTCTCTCTTTCTCTCTCTCTCTCTCTCTCTCTCTCTCTCTCTCTATCTCTCGCTGTCTCTCCTTATCTATCGCACGTTCACGCTCTCGTTCTTCACGTGCTATATCTTGCTAGCCCTCGCCTCCCTACTTCGCTCTCTCTCTCTCTCTCTCTCTCTCTCTCTCTCTCTCTCTCTTTCTCTCTCTCGCTCCCTTTTCTTGTCTCGAAAATTCTGCCATTTCTTACCGAGATGGTACTCTGGAACTCTGGATCATCAGCCGTACAAGTGTAGGTCACCGAGCAGCCATCAGCCCTAAAATCTCCAGTTTTTGTCTCACGCAAAACTCACGGTGCATCAACGTTTGTGAAAGGCGAAACACCATCCGATGTCGAATCCTCGATCGGTGTTGGGCCGCAATCGCATGCTAAATTCTGTTTGTTGGCCTCAATTTGGGTGACGAACTCGTTCCAGGGCTCGGCGTAGGTACTGTTCGGATACATGGGTCTACTTTATGCAGGAGCGCGAAAAGCGCCACATAAAGGAGAGTACGCCGCATCATGGGGTATCTGAAACCAATGGACAATTCATACATTAAATAGCGAGTCATAAATTAAGTTGCGAAAATCAAATGAATGAAAACTTAAATGCGAAAATTAGGGAAAACTAGAAAGTAAGCGAATAAGAAGGAAGTATTAGTCAAGGCACGCGGCGTTTAATTTGCAGCTTCTTCAATTTTGTAGACTTTCTACCTTCTCAATCTTGTCAGATGTCTACCTGCAACCTTGCAATCTTTAAATTTCAAAAATAGCTTTGCTAGGGTTTTTGACGCGTCTCCTTTAAGGAACCCGTAAGTCATTAATTCTTATGGATCGATCCCCGAGGGTTTTGACGCAAACGCAAGTCTGACGCCGCAAAAATTCTGTGAATTCCAACCCACGTAAACAACAATTCATGTCACAGCCCCTTTAAAACTCCTCGAAAATTAACTTTTCTGAAATTTTGGGCTAGCTTTACTTTACCCCCCCCCCCCGCCGGAAGTCTTTGGCTATAACTTTTTTATTTTACATTATTGTAGGCTCAAATTTAAAGTCTTAGTATATTTTTCGACGCTCTATCGAATGGCGTTGCAAGAATCCCGACAAAATAAGCGAAAATACCGAAAAATTTGAGACCCTTCGGCTGTGGGGGGAAGGTAAATTCTTACCAAATTTTGTGCTTCCAACTTGTCCCAATTATTTCTTGGAACCCGCCCAAAATTTTTCACCAGCCTCAAAGATCCAGATGGGATTCGGAGATAAGGGACGATCGGGATATTGCGGGCAACGGCCGCAGCCCCGGGGGAGGTGAAAAATCCGCCCGGAGGTCGTGCCTCCGGTTTTGCCCGCGGCTATGGGCAAATTAAGCACGCCTGGCTTATCCCGGAGTGATTAGAGATCGGCAGCTATGGGAGGAGTGGATGGGTGAGGTGGAGATTTTTGATGATTTTGAGGGTACATGGAGGATAGCGGGGCAGGGGGTGATAAAATTAAGGGGAACGTTTAGAGGTTTTTGATTCTTCGTGTAGGGTTTTGGTTAAATTAATGCTAAAGCAGCCAAAATTGTTTAGTAGATATGTTGACGTGCTATCAAAAAAACTAACAAATCTTAAAAATAACGAAATACCGCAAATTTTCTCTACACCGATATTTCTGCTACCTTGTTCGCCTCTTAAAAAATATAAAATTAGTTTGTTTTGAGCACAAAGTAATGCTCGGCGCAAAATTTTTACGGTTATGTCAAACCGTACCTGCAAAATTCCGCAATCATTCAATTATTGAAATTTTGGTATTTAACGGGAGTGGATAATATGAACATTTTAGATTGTTAATGAGCAGAAAACACTAAGGAAAATAAACAAAAAACTAATAAAATAAAGAAATAGAATAGGGCTTTAAGGGAGCGACAAAATATGCCGAGTCCAATAAGTGCCGCTCCGCCCCGTGCAGCCATGCGCGGACTGGCGAGTTCGTGGTGGTGGTCGATGGGCGTTGAGGAACTGGCTGAAAACCCCTTGACCCAAACGAGCGGCTAAAAACCACACGCAAGCCCCGCTTCGACGTCACAGGTACCATTTCAGTACCCGAGGGAATGAATGAAAAGTCCAGATTTCGAATAGGCACGTAGCATAGACAAAAAGCCCGAAAGTCCATTAGCAACATGCGCCTGGAAGGGAGGATAGGCAAAAAGGGCCTGGCTAGAAAAGGCAGGCGAAGATTGAAAACCATCAACTACGACTAGATTCGATGGATTGAATAGCAAAACTAATAGGACACTTGGAAGATCAAGAAACAAGCGAAAGCGGAGGAGAAGGGGGCTAGCCCAAATAAACTTTTAAATCAACAAAAAACTCAAAAAAAATTTCTAAAATAAACCTAACCTACTTTCCACGCTATATCTGAAAATACTGCCTAGTCTATTTATTATACTCTGCCATACCCCCAGGGGGTATACCCCCCATGGGGGTACAAAAGGGGTACGAGGTGGGGGTACACCGGGGGTACGGGGTGGGGGTACAAAGGGGTACCCCCACCCCTACCCCCCCCCACCCCCTACCCCCCACCCCCCCCACCCCCCTACCCCCCCCACCCCCCAGCAACCCAACAGATTTTTTCCAGTTACCTCCCACACATACCACATATCGGTGGCTCGCAAAAAATTCAGGAAGAAATGACGAAGTCCGCCGGAATTTCACCAAGGCAGTTAATAAAATACGAAACTTGAAGTAAACATTTTTTAAATTTTTGTGATTTTTTCCACTTAAAACATGTCTGAATTTTACTAGAGACATTAATGAAACTCTTACTATAACGTTACCAGGGGTTTCTGGGTTTATTTCAAAAAGATTGGTCCGCCGATAAACTTTCAACTTAAAAAATGTTTAGTTTAAATTTGGTATTTTATTAACTGCCTTGCTACAATTCCAGCTGACTTCGTCATTTCTTTTTGTATTTTTGCGATCCACCGACATGTGCAGGGGCGTAGCCAGAAAAAAATTTCGGGGGTGGGCCCCGAAAAATTTTTTTCGAAAAATTCAAAAAATTAACCAGAAAACGGCGCCGCAGGCGAAAAATTTTGGAAAAATGGCTATATAGCTCTACAAATAGCAGTAAAAACGCGAAAAAATAGCGCCGCAGGCAGCAAAATTTTTGAGAAAATAAAAATCATAAGGGTCCCCCCTTATGAAACTTTCGGGCCCCGGCCGATTTCGGGGGGCCGGGCCCAGGGGGCCCACCTTACGCTACGTCCCTGGACATGTGGTATATGTGGGAGGTCGCTAGAGAAAAATTTGCTGTGCTGCTGGGGGGGAGGAGGGTACCCCCCATTTGTACCCCCACCCGTACCCCCTTTGTACCCCCACCCCGTACCCCCTTTGTACCCCCACCTCGTACCCCTTTTGTACCCCCATGGGGGGTATACCCCCGGGGGGTATGGCAGAGTATACTATTTATGTTTTCTTCTTGGCAAAACCGCCAAGCACGCGTGCCAAGGCTTGTCTTTAGGGACGACTTACCTCTCCACACCGTACTTTGTTTGCCCGTGCCCTTAAACGGTTGGTAAGCGAAAGCATCTACCTCTTCCACATACTGTGTATCAACAGCTACGAGATTCAAACAAATCCCTCTGCTGGTTCGTATTATCATGTCTTATTTGTCCTCGTTCAACGAAAAATCGGTTGCGTAAAATTAAGGGCCTTTCCCTGAGGGATTTTCCGATAATAAATAGCTTTTTTGAGCACTTTAAGGGGCCGGCAAGGTACGACAATACATCTCTTATGGATTTGCCGCTCCGGAACGCGCCGTTGCATTTACGTAATGTATTGCCAAAGGGATAAACTGAAAACTGAAAACTGAAAAGGCTAAAATCCAGTGGAAAAGCGGAAAAAAGCTGTTTTGTGCAGAAATCCATAGATGCCGCTATCAATGAGAGTGTGGTGATAATTTTAGTGTCTCCCGACTGTATTAATGAAGAGCCGAAAAGTTATCCTAAAGCGTAAAAAACACGGTGGAGTAGAAAGACCGGAAATGAACCGTGAAGGCACAGTGAAGTTCCACTGAAACAGCTGAAGGCGCCGTGACGAATATCGAGTACACCAAATCTGGCGACAAGATCGTAGGTACGGTGAATGTCACTCGGACTTCTAGCTGCCGTGAGCAACCCTGACGCTGAATAATCATTGGGGAAGATCGGCCATAACACGGCAAGTTCGGAGCCCGAAAAACGGGGAGCTTCGACTGCTAAGCTCGTCCCATTTACACAGGGGGGCTTCCTGATGGGGAGGAGCCGAAAGACCTAGCGAGTCCGATTTGCTCCTAAATGAGGGCTGCATCGGGCTGTGAATTGGCTTGCGCTGTCGTGACGATCGGAAAGAATGCTTTGCAAACTAGTGAACCAAAAACGGGAAAGGATTTGTGATGATGGCATGGGCGAATTGCGCATTGGGCGGGACAAATGTACGAAGCCTCAGTGCGTACCACACTGGAGCGTTTTAAAGGAACTATGAAGGCAAGAGACGTCAGGAAATACCATTTTGCAGGCAGGAATAACAAAGATCCTCTAAGAAGGATCGGCAAATCATTATTATTTATTTGCTTTAGATTTTACGCTACGCGAAACGCAACGCACCCTCTGACTGAAATAATCCTAATCAGTTAAAGGGATACCCAATGTTTCGCCGGTAAATTTATAGTTATGTGTTCCGGGCAGTACAAATGACGTGCGAATTTTGTGCGGCAATGGGCCCCAAAGCCGCACAGAATTCGGACCCCTTTCCCTCCTGTGGCGTTCCCATCCCATCCAATGGCTTGCCACTATGGCCTAATGGATAGCATCTAGGCCTACAAAAGGGGGGTCCCGGGTTCGAACCCCGCCCGCGGTAGGGTTTTTGCTTTTTGAGCCCTGAAAAGGTTGGGCATCCCTTTAAGCAATTGAAAACTCATTGTTACGTGTCGCTGTCCTGGGAGAATTCATAGCCATCGGGCCTACCACGTCTGCCTACTAACCATTGACATGCGCCTGGTGTACAGTAGCGTACAGTAACGTAATTCCTCGTACAGTACCATAAACGATCATCAGGTCTGTGAATAGCTTCGCGTAGCTCGAATCTCTAATTGTCTACATACCGTAGTAGATAGTTCCGCTTGTGGCGTCAGGTCACGTAAAAAATTTGATCTTGGAGCTGAAAACCTTTCCGTTAAAAAAAAGGATGATTCTAGATAATTTTTAGCTTGATGATTTAAATAAAAAATCCAAAATGGTCTGCTAAAAGCAAAAAATCTCAAATCTTCAGCAAGCTAAAGATCCGCACCATCAAACCAGCTACGGGTAGCCGAAGTTCTGTTCCGATGAGCGGAGCCGAGCTTTATATTAGTCAACCACCGAATCCGGTTTTTTATCGGGTTTTATCAGTTTTTCATCGGGCGCGATAAGCTAGTTTTTCGGATAGGGTGAAGGTCATTTCCAACAAATTCTTTGGCTGTCGTTCTAGCTTTTTATTCATTACAAATCCACGGTATCCATGCCAAAAAGTAACACCTGGTCAATGGACTGTAAGGCAATGGGTATTTAGCGCATTGTGGGGGATCCGGTTTGCTCAAGAGGGGAAGAGGAGGAGGAGGTGGTCATCATCCCCCCCCCCCCTTGCTCAGGAACCCTCCCCCAATGCCGGTGAGGGGAGCCGGTAAAAGGGATTTCTGGAAATGGCAGAAAAAACCCGAAAGAATCTCGATAATCAGAAACGTTTTACTGATACATATTTAAGTGACAAAAACCTTGGAAATCTGTTTTTAACTGACCAAGTTAATTTAGTTTAGCTTATTATCTCACCCTGATTCAATTTTTCCGGTTTTCATGTCTCATGTTTTAATGTTTTCATAAGGGATTTATGACGTCAGCGTTTCCAAAATTCACCAAGTTCAACAAGTTCAAAGGTTCAAAAGGGGTTAGCGATCTCTTGCCCTTTTAAGGGATGAGCAGCAAAACACGGGATTTTCCGATTAGAAATGCCGACGAAGGCTACCTGGACCGCGACACGCAACCCGAAGAACTGGGACAAGCATAATTCTATGATCTTCTTCTAATTCATTTCGAGGTGCGCGCCAAACTGATCAATAAATCGTGAAAAGCTTTTTATTCTCCATTGCACCCAAGACATCATACATCCAAATAAAAATATCGACAAGCTCAAAACATTTAATTGGGCGTACAATTCAGGAAGCGACTCGTATTGGCATTGGCGTGGGGAAATCTATCATTTTTGGGAATTTGACTAATCGCAAATTGACCCCAAAATCGATTAAAACAGCATATAATGAAAATTAAGACGTAAAGCACCCGACTTCAGTAATAATCCTAGTCGCTCCATTAGCCGTCTTTTGCCACATGCCGTCGGAATTGCAAGTTACAGTATCCTGGACGGTGTCGAAGCCACTTTTCGTTCCGGCGTCGTCATTGTTAAACTAGAAAGGCCAGTACTTAAGAAAGCGAGAGAGAGAGAGAGAGAGGGAGAGAGAGAGAGAGAGAGAATGAGAGAGAGCGGGAGAGAGAGAGAGGGAGGAAGAGAGAGGGTGGAAGGGGGAGAGAGGGAGGAAGGGAGAAAGTGCTAGAGAGAGAGTGAGGGAGAGAGAGACCTGGAGCTAGAGTTAAAGAAAACACGAGAAAACTTACCGAAATGACGACCTGCGCTCCATCCGTTGTGGAATCACAAGTAAACGTGCGCACAGAGCAGCCACTTGCGTCAGTTCTGATTGTTGAATAATAATAAATATATATTTCCGATTTTTACGTAATGACATCCGATGTCGGCTCAACGGTACCATCCTCCGTTAAATCGACAGTAATCAACGACCTGTCGCAGGTTGAACAAACTAGGGATGGATCAAACTGTGAAAATTGTGAAAGACACCTACGATTAGTGGGATCTGTTGTGGTCGTTGTGGTGGTGGTGGCTAAAAGTAATTTTGTTGGAGTCTATGGAAGAAATGGTGATTCGAACGTTAAAGATTCGAAGCAAAATGCATCTTGCCGTTGAATTCGGCCTCGAGATTCCCCGTAAACTAACCGGTAGTCGTGGTTGTTGTCGTTGTCTAAAAAAGGATGTTTAGAAGGTGTATTACGTCGAAATTACATAGTAGCAAAAAACGTACGGCTGTCGATGAAGGTACGGTACGAATACAGGGGAGCACCACATGGACGAGCAGCGGGAGCAGACCCGCGGTGAGCAGCACCCTGGCCATTGAAAAAAACGCAGAATTGTTGCTAGGTGCTGTTTCTACGAAGGTTTCTAAAAAGTCATTAAAAATCGCGAGAAAATCAGGCCAAAAATTGGTAAGATGAAAGATATCCTAAAAACGTAGGTGATCGGGACGCAAAATACAGGATATCAGATTCAGAATACGTCGACTATGATTTAAACGCTTAAAAAACAAGTGTTGGTAAGATTTAAAGGCGGAGAAAAGGATTTCGTGCAACGAAGAACTATTGCCTGGGCAGTCTGCTAAAACCTTGGGAATCCTAAATATTGCCAGGCTCGCCTACTGTAATCCTTTATTTTCGATGATCAGAATTTAGCCAAGAAGCTTGAAAAAACAACAAAACAGCAAGTAAATTGCCACCAGATCTGCAGAATTTATGAAAATTTATGAGAAAATTCGAATTCGGCAAGAATGGAGGAGGTGAGGATGGTCAATCCGGCCCTTTTCCGAAAGCCGAGACCGGTCACTCGAAGCCCGAGCCCGTGGGCTCAATTTGCCCAATTGAGCCCCAGGGCGCTGGTGGCTCAACCCCTAGCCCTCCATTCTTCGGCGTTTCGAAAAGGCGTTGGAAAACCACGAAAACGTCGCCAATTTTTCGGGGTTGGCAACTACGGGATTTTCGGGGTTGGCAGCCGTTCAGGGAGGATTTTTGAATTTGCGGACTTAGCCTCACCCCCCGACAACCGCCACAGAGCCGAAGGGTCTCAACGTTTTCGGGATTTTCACTTATTTTGTCGGGATTTTTGTAACACGATTCGATACAGCGTAAAAAATATAGTAGAAGTTGTAATTTGAGCCTACAATCATGTAAAATTACTTATAGCCAAAAGCTTCCGGCTGGGGGGAGGGGGAGGGGGTAAAGTAAAGTGTAGCCCTAGGATGCGAGGTAGCAGCCTTTTGATGGGCTAGATTTCGACAACTACGTCATGCAAAAAATCAGCCTTGAAAGGCTTCTGAATTTTAGTGTTGGTAGAGTAGGTGGGTTTAAGCACAAAATCGCGTCGTCTCGCGGCAAAATGATATTTAAGGTAAAATCCATATTTGCCGGCTTTTTGTTTAAAAACCAGAGCAAAAATATGTAAGGTATGCTTCGAAGCGTATATTTTGCAGCCATTCGAAGCTTTCGAGATCTAGCGTATAAAAGGGTAGAGCCCCCCGCCCTTACCAACGCGTTTGTAAGTTCGGAAAACTCTGACCTAATTAGATTTAGAGCTTTAAACTGATTCTGATCTGACGAACGTAGTGTTATCTGAACAGCACGCTGAAATGCCAGACAAAATTTGTGAGGCGCCAGACTTCATGCTCCTCTCCATTTTCCGAGGCTCTTCCCGTACCTCCCGAAAAACCTAATGGACACCGGGCCGTAGGGGGGGAAGAGGCTACTTAAAATCCGTGAAGCTCGAAAGGGTGGTGCTAATCAGATCCGAATAAGGGGACAGGTTCCGTTAACATCCCTCTCTGGCGCCGTCAACCCATCATGGATTATGGACTCACACGCGCGTGCCTGGGGGCTAATAGATGCACTCACTTTGGCAACATGGCATGAGAATTGAACCTAGAGTGTTCATTGGGAGCTGGGGAAGA
This sequence comes from Mesorhabditis spiculigera, assembly GCA_958295435.1. Classification (NCBI taxonomy): domain Eukaryota; kingdom Metazoa; phylum Nematoda; class Chromadorea; order Rhabditida; family Rhabditidae; genus Mesorhabditis; species Mesorhabditis spiculigera. The sequence continues at coordinate 11,725 of CATQJA010000470.1, forward strand.
CTGTAGGAAGCAAATGACCCTGATGAAAGTTGTTGATGGCTCTAGCCACGCAAAAGTCAGGGCTGAAAAATGAAAGAAAGAAAAATTCTATCCACGTAATGCGTGACGAAGATTTTCTACAGTGCGCCCCAAGATAGTATAGGGATCAATTTAAGGCGTAGAAGCTAGGTATAAATAGGCAAGTTGAAGCGAGCACTAGGATGTGCTGTACTTACTGTTCGTCCGACCTGATCGCGAACCGCGCGCTACGGGGATCCCCAACACGGAATCTCCGTATTTCTCTAGCTCTACTAGCTCCAGCGATGTTTGATGAGGATTCCCACGCCCTCATCAAACAGACTCCACTCTCCTTTTCAAGATTTGTGCCATTTCGTGCGCGTATCGGCCCTAGCCATACCCTTGAAAAATCGGTTCTGAAATATTCAGAGGTCGGAAAATCAAGGGGTGGGGTCAAGCTGAAAAGCAATCGGGAAGTTGTGTGGAAGCTAAGGGACTAGCGTCATTTCTGAAGATCAAAAGAGGACTGAAAATGCACCACATATTGAAGGTGATGAAACCGGTAGCAAATGTGGTACTAAATTTTTATCAACTTCATTTTAACATCGAAAAGAGCTTATTTTCAAAACTCTGATAGGTGTGCAGTCGTGTCATGACCATTGCGCACCTAAAGATAACCAGTGGAAAAAAACTGCTTCGCGGCCCTTTTCCCTGGACCCCGTCTAGGAATCATGAATTCCCTTTCCTTTTATTGAAGCCCGCCGGCGCAAGAGCCTGACTCAAGGAACCCTTCTTTGGCCTGCGGCGCCAGAACCAGCTTCGCGCTAAAAACTTTTGCCTGCGGCGCTAGCTACTGATTTTTCACCCGGATTTAGCCTGTGGCGCGAAAGCGTAAGTTAAGCCCGTTTTCTTTGGCCTGCGGCGCCAGAGCCAGCACTGCGCTAGAATCTTTGAGCCTGCGGCGCTAGTTACTGGTTTTTCTCCAGGGTCTGGCCTGCGGCGCGAGAGCCTAGGCCAAGGACCCATCGTTGGCCTGCGGCGCCAGAGCCTGGGTTAAGTACCTTTTCTTTGGCATGCGGCGCTAGAGCGAGGGCAAGACCTAAAACTCGCACACCGAGAGCCTAGAAATATATATTGTGTTGTTGAACTACCAAAAAGCAAAAAGTTAAATTCGGCGCGGATTCGAACCCGGATCGCGCGCTGGGATCCGGTCGAGGATGGTGATGATTGGTATGGCGATGGTCAGAAGGATAAAGGCAAGTAGCAAAAATTTTGAGACAACGTTGGTAGTGAGAGTCGAACGCTAGCCGTATACCCTTGAATTAAAAAAAATTTGGGTAATTCGGTTGATCTAGTACCTCTCGATAGTCATCCCAAGCCTCAAAACGCATCACCACTTCTGGGCAGCTGCATGCAAATCCGTTACGTAGAGATTTAGTAGGAAATCCGAGCCGTTTTTCTGGCAAAACGGCCGAAATTTTTTTTTAATTTAAATTTAATTTAAAAAAGACATTTAAAATACACATAAACATGGTTTTGTTAGTAATCAGTACAAAAGGAACCAAAAATAAAAATGGTACCCAACTCCGTGTTGCATTGATATTGATAAAACCGGACAGTTCCGTCGTATATAGAGGCGACAGAATATGGGATCAGAAATAGGTGCGGAACACCCCTGATTTTACGCCGTATAACAATTAGGACTAGCAAAAGGAAGCCAACGATACATTGAAGAGTCCCAAGCTAAAAAAATCAAAGAGACCCCGAAATGCCAAAAATTGAATTGCGGCCGGAAATTCGGAGCCCTGTACGTCGGAGGCCTCTGTACGCCCAGGTGCGCGGGTAGCTAGCAAATTTGAAATTGCCTGTTGTCACCTCCAAATCCCGTTCTCGGCTGTTTCTGGGCCAAATTTGATGATTAGAACAGCAAAACTATTTAAAATTGAGTGAGGATTTTAAAAACGAGCTCAAAATCCCCGAATTATATTGTTTTCACAAAGAAAGCGGGCAAAAACGACTTCGCGCAAAAATTAGAAGGGTGAGGCTCACGTCCCGAAGCACCCGCTGGCAATTTCAAAGAGTCCTCCCAAAAGGGCTTTTATTTGGCAGTTCGGAGCCCCTTTAAAGTGCCGCGGCGTTGACACAAACCGCAAAAAGTCCAATCGTACTCGCCACTGGAGAAACGAGGCAACAATCTCGTCGTATTCCCGGTTCGAAGTGTCGTTTTTGACATGTTCGTATTTGTCCGAGGCATAAGTCTTTGATCCTTCTCAAAGCCGTAACGGAATGACATCTAACGCGGATCAGCTAATAAGCTACAGTTTGGCTCTAATCCTACCTTATATAATTTGGTCGCGTATCTTTGTCTGTGTGTGTGTGCGGAGGTCAGTTTCGAGGCCCGATTTGAGGGCCTTCCCGTGTCCAAAATGCCCTAATTCTCCGTCACCCGGGGGAATCGACCCTCCTCTTTCCGATGGCGCTTTCAGAATCCCGATAAAATACAAGTTTACAAAGTTAAAGCCGGTTTTATTGATTTTTGGGGGTCCGGGAAGGCTAATTTGCATAATGTGAGAAAATACAAATTTCCTCATTCTTGCCAGTGGCACTCGCGAGTTTGGTCGTCTCTTTGGATCTGCCTCTCAATGCCGTTCCTTGCCGGCGATGCCCAAAAGGGGTTCTTGGCGCGTGCTGCCAAGCATTGCATGGTGTAGTGGTTCGCGCTTTGCCATGCTAATCTAACCAGCGGAGGTTCGATCCTCGGATATCGTAGTTGCTTTGATTTTTGCTCGGAAAGTGCGTTTCGGAGTAGATTTCCGTGTAGGGACGTTATTATGAAGTTAGTCACTCAAGCCGCAGCGTATCGAATGAAGTTACCCGGCCAAGAATGCGCCGCAGGCTTTAGAACGAAGCTAGCCGCTCAAGCTAGCGCCGCAGGCTTTAGAACGAAGCTAGCCGCTCAAGCCAGCGCCGCAGGCTCTAGAACGAAGCTAGCCGCTCAAGCCAGCGCCGCAGGCTCTAGAACGAAGCTAGCCGCTCAAGCCAGCGCCGCAGGCTCTAGAAACGAAGCTAGCCGCTCAAGCGCCGCAGGCTTTAGAACGAAGCTAGCCGCACAAGCTAGCGCCGCAGGCTTTAGAAACGAAGCTAGCCGCTCAAGCTAGCCGCACAAGCTAGCGCCGCAGGCTTTAGAACGAAGCTAGCCGCACAAGCTAGCGCCGCAGGCTTTAGAACGAAGCTAGCCGCTCAAGCTAGCGCCGCAGGCTTTAGAAACGAAGCTAGCCGCTCAAGCGCCGCAGGCTTTAGAACAAAGCTAGCCGCACAAGCTAGCGCCGCAGGCTTTAGAACGAAGCTAGCCGCACAAGCTAGCGCCGCAGGCTTTAGAACGAAGCTAGCCGCTCAAGCCAGCGCCGCAGGCTTTAGAACGAAGCTAGCCGCTCAAGCGCCGCAGGCTTTAGAACAAAGCTAGCCGCACAAGCTAGCGCCGCAGGCTTTAGAACAAAGCTGGCCACTCAAGCTAGCGCCGCGGGCTTTAGAACGAAGCCAATCATTGAAGCTAGCGCCGCAGGCTTAAAAAGGGAGGTAACCGCTCAAGCTTGCGCCGCAGGCTTTATCTCGAAGCAAACCGCTCAAGCTGGCGCCGCAGGTCAGAAAGGGAGGCTAATGATTCAAGCTGGGGCGCAGGATGAGGTAACGGCCTGCCGATCAAACATGCACCGCAGGCCTTAAAACGAGACTGGCAGTTCGAGCTTGCGCCGCATACCAATACAAAGAGGTTTGCGTGAGAGATGCGTTTTTCTTTCTGCAGGGGAACTTTATGTGTAAGGGCGCTCGATTCATAGGGCCTAGACGGGGTCCAGCGGGGGAGAGTCGCGAAGCGGCTCCTCCCCCGCTGGTGGGAAAATAATTCCTTCGCTGTGCGGGGGGAAGGTAATACTTTTTTGGAATGGCCCAACGCAAATTATAGGCTACCGTCAGTCAAGCCAGGTCGAGCGCGTTTTTCTGTATGTGTTGAATTCGATAATTCGGAAACCACTGAAAGACGACTACACTTTTGGACAATTTTTAGTAGTTTGTTGACATAAAAACCGATCAATTCGTATTGATAGGAAAATTGTAAAATCATTGGGAGCCTCGAAACCTTTTTGGCTGTTGCAAAACGGTGAGAAAGTATAGATATAGATAAAGGTTAGTTTCCAGTTTGTCTCACCGTAAAACTAGAAGCGGAAGTTCGGAAAAGATGGGTTTTTTAATTCATGCAGTATCTTGTTACCTGAAATTTTAAAGTATCACTTTTTAGATCCTGGATACCGAAAGTGCTATAAATCGATGCAAGTCTCAACGCGAACCCGCCCATACCTTGGGGGCAATTATTGTATTGCAGCAGGATGGTCATCCACCGCGGACTTGGCCTTCGCCAAGGCGCCTTCCGGCCGCCCAAAGCGAATCCCCAAACAAATCCTCCGGGATCTCGCTGGAACACCCCCACACCCACACACCCACAAACACTCACAAACAACAGTATTTGCCCCCGGGAGCCCTCTTCAGCACACCGAAAGGCCCCCCCCATTCTAAAACATGCCTCATTCCCCACGGGGCGAGCTATGCTAAATTCCAAAGGCGCGCTTCCGGTGGTCAAGGATCGTTTGTGCATACTGTACAACTTGAAAACTTTTCGATCCTGTAATTTTTCCAAAAAAGTTTTTGTTTTTAAGAGTTTTTCCTTACTTGCTCGTCAAAAAAAGCTTTTGCTGCCATTAAAGACACAGGAATCTTGAGAATCGACCCTGCCGACGACTAGGTATCGGCAACTATCCAATGTTCCATACAAAACACACAAAATACACTTTTTGGTTAGCCCATATGGCCGTGATTCTAAGAAAAATGCAAACACACATTCTTGCTTCGGCCTGTCTTGTAATCTAATCAATCGAAGAGGTCGATTCTCGCTTCTCGTGCCCTTTAACATGCAGATTCGAACGAGCGGGAGAGTGAGAGAGTGAGAAAATGTGAGAGTGAGAGACAGAGAGAAAGAGAGAAAGAGAGAGAGAGAGAGAAGGAGAGAGAGATAGTGCGAGCTGGTGAGAGATAGAGAGGAGAATGAGATTTGTCGAGCGCATAGATGGTTTTCCTTATATCACGTTCTTTTCAATTAACAAAGAGGATTTTAAAGTAATTTCACTGTTTTCAAAAACACAATTACTTTCCTATTAACAAAAAGACCATTCTCCAATCTTTCCACAAAACGAACACTGAACCAGCAAATGGCCCCATCGCGAGAAACCATGCGAGGACCGTTCGCCCGGGACCTCTCGAGGTTATGAGGGGGCCATTCCCCCCTAGCTGCGATTAGAGAAAGTGAAGCGAGAGAAGAGACAATCGGATATTTGTGGATGTTGTGTGTGTATGCTGTGCCCTCCGGGGGCCTCGAGATCTCCAGGCGAACACGGCCCTCTAGCGCCACCATCTCCCACAGCACTTCATTAGCGCTTTTCGCGGTGTTCGCCATGTTGATTAGCTTACTTTATGCTCGAAAAATTAACCTAGGAGGTTTTGACGCTAATCGATACCTTTAAGGTTGCGATTTTTTGTAAAGTTTCAAATTAATACCTATCTTTAAAGTTCAATTTTAACGTATTTAAGGGCTTCCAGCTAGATGATGCCCTTAAAATTCTGATTTTTTGGAAACTGAAAAGCTTTCAAGCTAAGCAACAACCTCTAAAATTCAGATTTTTAATGGCTGATGTTATCATTGCTTGTAATTTTGTTTCTCTTGTTTTGGTAAATTTTCCTTTTTTAATAGATCGCAGCTTCGAAAAATTATGATTAACATGAAAAATAAGAATACCTGTAATGGTTAAGTAATGTACAGGGTGTCCCAAAAAAAACGAACCATCTGGCATTTAGCCGTGTTACATTCAATCGGCCCAAATTTTGGACCAGAGGTGTATCCGACCCTAAATAACAACAATCCTGACTTTTAGCCCCGTAGCTACAGTCGTTCTCGAGTTATAACGAAAATACTGCTTTTTCCGGAATTCTGAACAGTTTTTTTGGCTATCTTTTTGGACTTTGCATCGATTTGCATCGACTTCCGGCTGCGAATCCCTAATTTCGCTTAAGAACTTGGGTAGTTTTGCGTTGTAAAAATCGCTTAAATCGAAGCTTATTTAATTAATTTAAGTTCGGAAAAAATTTATTAAGGTAAAGAAGGCCTACCGGATCATTTTCACTTAATGTTTAGGGGGTCTAATTCCACGAAAACCCTATGAAAAATCGAAAATAAAGTTTGTTTTTGCCATAACTCGAAATCTACTGTAGCTACAGGGCTATAAGCCAGGATTGTGGTTATTTAGGGTCTGATACACCTCTGGTCCAAATTTGGGGCCGATCGGATGTAACACGGCGAAATGCCAGATGGTTCGTTTTTTTTGGGACACCCTGTATACTTCAAGATATAAAAAAAACCCGCGATGAATGACCGGAAGTTGTACTTTCGACCCCGTCACCATTTTTTTCTCTGGCTCGGTTTCCCTACTTCGTAAAACATCATCCTCATTCGCCTCCTCCGCCCTTTTGCTCCGCGCTTTCTAATCTATTTGCCCTTCCAACTGACCCCTCAGACATTGATTGCTTTCTCCTCAAAGCCCCCCTGTTTCACTTGAAATTGATCTCGACATTGCAACTTTGCACCCAGGGCTATGATTCAGGAATTGAGGCCGAATTTTGGGCCCCAAAAAAATTGAATTTTTCGCCCTTTACCGGCAAAATTTATTGCCTGGCGGATATTAAAGATATTTCAACTGTATTTGGCCATGTTTTCAGAAAAGAGCGCTCTTTTTGCGCAATTTCTTTCACAGTCTGACCTTCCCATTCGTGTTTGAAAATTGCATTCAACCTATCCAAACCTATAGAATTTGGCAAGAAAGCCGAAGCGTTTCATCGATGATTCGGCTTCGCCTCTTTGGGTTCAAATCTAGCCTCTGAAAATGAAATTTTTGTAGTCTACAAAAAGTTTTTACTCTTCTGATTTTCCGCGAAAATCTAATTCTTTGGTCCCCTCGCCGTAGCCGCCGGACAGCGCGCGCAATGCCAAAAAGCACGCGTGTTGCAAGTCGGGTGGGGCGCGCCGTCATCTCGTGTTTGTCTGTTTACTTTGCGCAATTCCGATTTGCATCAAATCTTGTAGAGTGTAGTTATGGCATTCGGAGTTTTGTGGTATGGCGTAACTGTAGTTCGCTGTAGGTTTTTTTGGGTTTAATAGATGCCAAGAAAGCTAATCGGACCTTTAAAGGAGCTAGAAAGCGCGAGAATCGTCCCCTTCTTAGAGCTGGGTGTCGAAAGTTACGCGAGACACTAAATTACCATACGTAATATCTATTGAACAATATAATTGTTGTTAATCGACCAAAATTCTAGATTTTATTTTAATTTCCTTTGACATTGCCTCAGTTTTTATCTTTATTTTTACATTGCTAGCAAAAGGCAAAGCACTGTAAGAGCTCAATGTCGATTCATGGCACCTTAAAGTCTGGGAATTTTAAAAGGATGGTGCCATGAAATTTTTGGCAAACCCGAATTTTCATGCAGATCTTTATCACCTCTGCTAGCCGATGCAAGCGCGGTATGCCAAAAAGGCACGGACCCGCGCGCGTATGGCACGCGGGGCCCTGGCCACCCCAAAGGTCCGCGCCGGACTGTTTATTTTGGCGAATCCCAGAGGCGTATCACACCTCGGCCCTCTCATCTCTCATGCAAAGCCGGATATGCCTGCCCCGAATCTAGAAGGGGTGGGCCCACCCGGCGTTTTTGGTTTTTCCACCTCTTCCCTGGCTTTTTCTTCTGTGTCTTCTACCCTTTTCGAATCCACCCTGCCACCCCATCCGATCTGATCCACCCGTTACCTTCGATCGACCGACACCCCACTGATTATCGATATATTGATGGGATCCCCGTTGGGGTTTCAGATCTCATCGGCTGAACCCCGCGATGATCTCCTCTCCACCGCAGACAATTCCATATTCTTCCAAATGACGTCACGGCATGATAAACCGCGCAGGGATCGATCTAGGTGGGAGCCGATTTTTTTTTGTAATTTTTGAACTCGCATCTTAAAGGGATACCCAATGTTTTGGCGGCAAATATATAGTTATGTATTCCGGGGAGTACAAATGACGCGCGAATTTTGTGCGGTAATGGATGCCCAGTGCCGCACAGAATTCGGCCTCCTCTCCCCCTTGTGGCGTCCCCATCTCGACCAATGGCTTGCCACTATGGCCTAATGGATAGCATCCAGGTCTTGAAAGCGGGGGCCCGGGTCCGACCCCCGCCCGCGTCATGGTTTTTGCTTTTTGAGCCCCGAAAAGGTTGGGTATCCCTTTAAAGATATGGTTAAGGCACGAATCCGGATGGCGTTGCCTATGACTTTTTTGTCAGACTTATTATTGTTTCGCTGCGTTGGCTAAGAACTCGATTGGGTTCCAGGAAAACCATGGCCATGCCCTGGCAGGTCCCCTTAAAGGCCTATGCAGCGCAAAAATCGGCTAGTTCCATGCACTAGATTTCCGACAACTTCACCCTAACCAAAAATGTTGGAAATGTTTTCGAAATTCCGAGAGCCGACTACTAAAAAACCTGCGCCTGCCAATGTATTTTGGCGTGCCGCGTGGCTGTCGATGCCTAAAACAGAGAGGCTTCCATTTCCGCACTTCATATTCCCTTTAGAAACAAAACAAGAATCAAAAACAGTATCCAAACTTATAACTTTGTTTTAGAGACCATCTCGACTATCGGCGAAATTGGATCCTGGTCGATTCGACGGTTTCTTCACGGCATAACAACCCATATAATGACAGGGATCGGTGCGTTTTTCTAATTTTCAAAAACCCATTTTATCGCGTATTTTTCGTAACAGAGTTTGTGGTTTAACCTTTTTAGTTTACGGTATCCCGCGAAAAATTACCATAATTTCATAATCCCAAAACCTTTTCGTCGTATCTTGTGATTTCGGTTTTTAGCTTACAGCTTATCGTTCTCTGCCTCCCGTAGAGCATCAAAAACAATTACGCGATCCAATTACACCCCAATCCCACCACATTTCCATCTCCCGAGCCAAATAACGCTTTGCGAACGGCCGTATGGCGAGACATAAGGCCGGGGGAGCCGGGTCGTTTGTACAGAACCGGAGTGCCTGAGAACGGTTATCCCGCCGGGCTTGGGTGGAAATTTATCCCAGGCATGCATCCCCCTAAATTGCATCGCGGCAGCCATAGGGTAAGTAGTAGTGGGGCGTAGTTTTTGAGGTTTTGCCCAATTAAAGTTTTAAAGGCTCAATTAAAATTAAAGTTGATCCCTTCAACGGTTGAAAGGAAAGCGCCAATGTCGACCCCTAGGTTTTGCTAGGCCTCGACAATTACCATAAAGGTCAGAAAAGGGTCGACCCGATTTTTGCTGACTATTATTTGAAACCGCTATGTTATTTCGCGTGGTTTAACGTTTCGTATCGCTGTCTAGACCTAACCGCACAGAAGGGTTGGTTTCGACATTTGCCGGTCTTTTTAGAAATGCTACCGTAAGTTCCACATGGGTTAAGAAAAACGAGTCCCATGCTCATGTTCTGCTCATGCTCCCCTCAAAAGATCTTTACAGTCAAGTCTACGCAACCCCCTCGCTCGGCGACCCGTCCACCTCGCGAGCCTCGCTGCTGAGTAGCCGTCAGCGGGATAGGTACCATTTAGTACCCGGCTTTGCATATGCCTTGCGGCAATCTGTACCCGAAGCACTTACTGGTTCTACCGCCCTTATTACAGGGATGCCGAGACACGCATCCATTCAATCAACCGATTGAACGACCGCATCCAGCGACGTCTGGCCGCCCAGTACCCGATTGTAGGTTTCATTTTGCGGGCTTACCGATCGGTTCTAATACATTCTACTTTGTTCTACTGTAGTTAGGTGAGACCGGGCATACAGATGTCTAATGCAAATTTTTAAAAGTTTTTTAAAGATTTAGGAAATTTTTTCAAGCAATTTTGCAGTTTTTTCCTACGAAATACTATTCTATATATTGCCGTTTAATGGATATCCACGGCGATAAAACTCGTGATTACACGCGCTAGACGCCATTCTTATGCTATGCATATTTATTTCGATTCGATCCGAACCTTTTCGGTATAATTCGGAAAAACGCTTGATTTAAACTAGGTTCAATCCGTTAATTTTGACGGTTATTTCAAAAACCTTTGTTAAAATTACACAGCAGTTTTGATGCACAGTTTTGCAAAGTCGAGATAATGACTTTTTTAAGTTTTTGCAATTTTTAGTAGCACCGAAATATTCTGTAGGTTTTAAATTAGAATTGTCAAATTTTCCAAGAAAATGATGCTTGATGCGGAAAAATGCTAAAAGGTGTTCCCACCCGGTGCTCATTTTTTAATAGATACTCAACTTAAAAGAGCGCAGTTTCCATCTTTGCTCTTGATCTTTCGCTCCGCTGCCGCATTCTAAAATTGTTGCCATTTTGATCATATGGTCCTGCGGGGGGTTGGTGGGGGGTGATGGTGGGGGTGGGGTGCACTCTAGATTTAGGGGCGACGAGACGATCCTTCGGGCAAGCATTGAGTGGACGGTAGAAAGAGGGGGCAGGGAGGGCAAAAAGGAGAAGAAAAGAAAGGGTGGGTCGTCTCCGCTATTAGGCGGTCGGCGTGAGGATTAGTGATTCATGTGGAAATCGTGGGGGGGGGTGAGACTAGCCCTAGTAGGGAAGTGAGGGATGGACGGGGCTCACGGTCAAAACACTTATTGACCAGCCGGCCAGCCGCGCTATCGGAATCACGCCTGTAAATTCGCGTTGGATCTTGAGAATAGCATTTTTCGTTTTAAATCCCATAAAATGTCTACAGCGTTTCCCAAAAAAAATCGACCCCTCTGGTGGTCCGGAGAAAGGTCGGATTGGGATGACTTCTACACCGTTCGAAAGCTCTCGAAACAACGAGAAAACAAGCCCTTTTTGTTTAAAAAAAGTGAATCACGCTTTTGACATTTTTTAGCCCGCGCTCGATATTCGGCGGTTTAAAAAAATAGGAAATTCAGCATCGTCCTGTTAGCTTTAGGAATCAATTAACATGCGTATTTTGGATAAAATCTGCAGTTTTCATGGAGGCTCCAGATTTAGCGAAAAAAATTCTTGTATTGAAAAAAGAGAAGTGCTGGCTTTCTCGCCTTTTCGAGAGCTGTCGATAGATACCTAAAACTTTCAACTCGGACACTTCAGCGAATTAATAGAGAGGATTCGATTTTTTTGGGACACCCTGTAGTCTGTAGTTTTTTCAGTTGAAGACCGATCTCTGAACTCTCGAATTCACCTTCACGCTTCTTCCCCATTGTCCCAATCTGTTCCCGCCACCCTCCATTGTCTTCCCGTCCCGTGATCCCGTGGGTGACACTTGTAGCGCAACCCGTTGTGGCGTTGGTGCTGTGTTGGTGGAAGCCGTAGTGTTGGATGGGTGCGTAGGTGAAGTAGCGAGGGATGTAGATGTGCTGCTGCTTGTTCTTTTGTCGAGAGTCCCCTGTGCACAGTGACGCGCCCTCCGTGATATGGGATAGCAAATAGCCAGCCGCGACACATGCTTCTTCTATCTCGGCTGCCCCCGCTCGGCACTGGTAGCCCCCCGGAAATCGTTAATTTTGGCTTGCGGCTGGCTATAAATTGACCGGGCTACCGTATTCGAGTGCTTGGAAGAGCGATCTTATTTTGAATGCCTACATAAATTTTGATGGCAACAACATATCGAAAGCGGCGAAGTGTCGAGTCGCAGACGACAAGTAGTAGCCGGAGACGGAAGGTGCTACCTTGGGCAATATTCAAATTCACGGAAGCGGTCGCGTCGCGGGCGGGACCTGGAGACTTGCACGCAATGCCTCCGCTACGTATTCAATAGATACCTCAGTATTAGCACTTTAAAGGGACGGGCAAGGCACGGCCATTGGATTTATTCACCCTCGTTCGTTGCGTGTCGCGGCTTTTCGTGCATTACCTGGGGCGCCGTCTGGTGCGCTCCGTCGGCTGCCGGTTTTCTGTAGCGTCATGTCGTGCGTTGCGTGTCGCGCAATTTCGCGCGTTGCGTTTTGCGTTGTGTAGGGTCGCGTGGCGGGTTGCCTGTCGCGTCGCGTGCGCGGGGCCGTGCAGGCTTTTCCATTTTTTGCTCTTTTACCTTTTCTTATCTTTTGCTAGCGCTACGTTAATTTCGAAAGTTGTAGCATTTTTGCGTTTTTTGGGGTTACGCTTCTTTGCACGTTGTCGGGTATCCGGTTCGCTAGGTTAGGATTATGCTGCTGGATTTTCAGAAGTAATGAGTTCAGTTTAATGCCTTTTTCCAGTACGCCAACTCGCCGGCAATCGCCGAGGAATCGGAGCGCCCGAGAGACTCTCGAGAAATCGACATCGACGTCGTCGGCCCATCGTTCACTCAAAGGGAACAGCGAAGGGGTGAGTTCACACATTCCAACAAATACAACAAACCAAGCTACTCTTTTCGTGGGGTCAAAATGTTACCATTTTCAGAAAGCGCCGCCGAGGCCCGCCTTGACCGCCTGATACAGCACCGAAATTCCCAGGGAGAAGTCGACGCCGTGTATGAGAAAAGGACTTTAGGTAGCGTGCGTTGAACAAGCAATTCATAGCTGTGTTGAAATTTCCAGATTTAGGTTTCATTAACGGGATACCCAATGTTTTTGCGGCAAATATATAGTTATGCATTCCGGGGAGTACAAATGACACGCGAATTTTATGCGGGAATGGGTGCCCAGTGCCGCACAGAATTCGGACCCCTTTCCCTTTTGTAGCGTCCCCATCCCAGGCAATGGCTTGCCACTATGGCCCAATGGATAGCATCCAGGTCTTCAAAGCGAGGGTCCGAGGTTCGACCCCCGCCCGCGTCATGGTTTTTGCTTTTTGAGCCTCGGAAAGGTTGAGTATCCCTTTAATGCGATAATTTAACATTTTTATTCTTTTTGAAAAATTCTTTTGGTACCCTGGAAGTCAGCATAATTATTTTTCCGTATTTCGGAGCGTGGGAGGCGTTTTATTGATAGATCCCATCACTGTATGAAATGACACTGTTTTAGCTTGCATTATGGTTCGAATTCCATTATTTCTGGTTGATTTGGTTTACTCTTTATAGAAAATGAAATCTGGAGAATTTTGTAATTTCAAAAATGTTATATGAGACTTATTTTTACGAACAGAAATTCGTTACTGCGGAATTTTTAATCGAATTTTCCGCAGGTATCAAAATCTTATCGTTGGTCATTTTGTTAATTCTCGAATCATGCATAAAGCCGGAATTTTCTAAGGATTTTCAAATCCGTATTTTTTGCCTTCAAATTTAGTGAAGACTGAGTTTTGGACCATTACGGATTTTCACCGGGTTTCAAAGTGTTCTTCTAAAGTCGCAGTTCAATTTCGTTGATGCGAAAAGTTTGAGGGTTGGGTTTTTATTCGCATCTCTGGGATCCGAAAATTCATGACTTTAATTTTACAAAAAACATATGAATTTTGCGCCCCTTCAATCGGCCCGAACTCGTTCCCCGAACCATTTCCGAACACCCCAACCTCCCATTCCATTTGTTTGTCCACACGTCTGCTGACCATCCAGCGCGTGAATTAGGGTGCGCGCGGGTGGATAGGTCGGGGTGAGTCGCTCGCCGGGTAGAAGGGGCACGTGGACGGTAGCGGACCGGGCATTAAGGGGTAGAAATCGGCTTTACCTCCTCTACCTTTCCATTCCAGACGGGGCCCGCCACCACAACGGCGGCCGTCCTCATCGACGGAGGGCCCAGTCACAGCTCCGTCACCCGCCACACCAACAATCTATCACGCAACGTGACCTCCACAACAACCCACATCAGCGGTTAGCGCAGAGGTAAGTGATCGATATTATTACTTGCTTTGTCCGGCCCTTTAATCACCCGAATTAGCAAATTTTTAATATTTTTTTTGTCGATTTTGCGTCACCCATAACACGCAGCGCACATTAGTCATGCCAAAATCCGATATTTCTCCTTCCCGATAGCCGTAATTCGGCAATTTCATCCACTTTCCAGAGCCGAATCCACCCCATCCCTGGCCTCCCGACCCCGCCGAGCCCCTCCAGCTGACCGACGGAATTTTTCCCCACCCCCGCAGTCGAGAAGAAGAGCCGATTCAGTAGATTCTGGAAGTCTACGGTTATCCAGGTAATTCAAAGCTGCAGAAATAACGCAAAAATGATTTTAGAGAACAACTCAATTCCGGTCGCTGGCAAATCGGGCAGGGATCGTCTGCCGATTTATTGGACAGCGGGACGAGTGAGTCCAGATTTTTAAATAGTTTTTCACTGTCACTCACCGTCTTTCCTCTCTTTTTCTCCCTCTCTTTCTTTCTCTCTCTCTCTCTCTCTCTCTTACTTTCTCTACTTTTTTGGTCCACTCCCTTTCTCCCACTTCATCGCCGGGCTTTTTTCGTTTTTGAGTGGGGATTTTCCGTAAACATCCGTTATTCTTATGCCCCTAGAAATTTCAAAGATTCCGGAAGTCCTAGGGTCTGTTTTAAGTTGGTATTTGGTGTCACTCCCCCTTGAAAGCTTTCCATTTCAGCCGAACGCCGGCCGACCACCACCCTCCGGAGGGCCCCGCACTTCTACTCCACCTGCGATGTGTGCGCATACAAAACGCTGAGGGCTGGCGAATTTTGCCCTGTATGTTTATTTTTTTATCAATGTCTTTTATACCTTTAATACCATTAATTACTCTCAACTTCAGTTCTGTGCCCGGGGCGCCTACCCAGCCGCACAGCCACAGCGGCAATATTATCAGCGACAAGCGCAGAGGATGGATTATAGAGGTGAGATAAGGTAAAGAGAGAGGGAGAGAGAAAGCGAGAGAGAGAGCGATAGAGAGCGAGTGTAAGTGATAGATAGGGAGAGAGACTTAGAGAGAAAGAGTGTGAGAGAGCGAGACTTAGAAAAAAGAGAGAGAGCGAGTGAGAGAGTGAGCGAGTGAAAAAACTAACGATAAATCCGACATTTTCAGATTATCCCCGACGGCCAGGCTACAGTAGACAGACGCCAAGCATGTTCGCTCCGGATCCATACTATCCACAAGTGCAGATCCTCAGCGCTAGGTATCATTCTCGCGAAAATCGTTAATTCAGAGTATTTTCCCAGATCACTCCAAAGAACAGCGGCGGCCCCTTATTTGGCGACACCATGGGCCCAGCCACCGGATTATAAAGCCAGGAGGCCGTTGACGAGATACACAGGTTTCTTTAGCGCCTAGTTTTATACCTTGAGACGCTTATACACCTTTTACTACTATATTTTATACTCTATCGTAATATCAACTATGTTGATTATCGGCTACCTCTATGATTATTATCGATCGTCTAGACCGAAAAATCTACCCTCCGGCAATGTCGTGGAAGTACCGACCGCCAATCTGGGAACCCCCGCCGCCACCCCATCCTTGGCATCATGACCAACCCGTCCCGGCGGCAGCAAGGAGAGCGAGAAGCCCAATTTTTAGATACGGTAGGGCATGCCAGGTGTCCAATTAAAATTTCTAGGCCCGGCTCTTCCGGAAGAGATGTACGACTACGATGTTTACGCCAGGGAGCGGGAACGGCGGTTGAGGCAGAGAAAGGTGAGTATAACACCCTCGGATTTTTTTGAATCCGCCGTCTTTCTCTGTGACGCTCTCTCTCTCTCTCTCTCTCTCTCTCTCTCTCTCTCTCTCGCGCGCTGTCTATTCAAAATATAGTTCTCTTGTCAGGTACCCCCAGAAAATCTCTTAAAAATGTAGGCAGTCAAAATGCCGACAACAGAAATATCATTAAGCCAGAACGTCAAAAGCAAAAATGCCGAAAACGAAATTGGATTTTTCTTGAAACGCTCTGACCCTACCTTTTTTTTCGAAGGCCCTTTGGCCTTTCGGTTGTCGGTATTTGGAGTTTTGGGTCTCGGCTTTCGGCTCTCGGCATTTCGAATGTTGGTATTGCGGTTTTCGACATTTCCATGGCGGTGTTTGATTCTCATCTTTTGTGGATGTTTTGTCGAGCGGTACCTTCGGGTTAAGCTTTATAAATATTGGTGTTTCGTTGTCGGGATTTTAAATACCGATATGTCCTGCCTTAGCTACGTCTCTCGGATCTCAGTGTTAGCATTTTTGTCAGATTTACGAATTCCATATTAATTCATTTTCGTGAATAATTATTTGCGACCAATATAAGTTCCAATCTTACCTTCGGTTCTGTTCTATTTCGCGGGGGGGAAAAAACTGTGCGGGGGGGAAAAACTATGCTTCGCCAAATTTCATCTTTTCGCTATTTTCTCGGTATTTTTGCAACGCCATTCGATAGAGCATCAAAAAATATACTAAGAGTTTTTGTTTTAGCTAAAAATATTGTAATATAAAAAAGTTATAGCAAAAACAAAAAAAAACTATTGAAACTGGTTCGGGAATGTTAGTTTTTGGCATTTTCGCCATTTTTTCGATATTTTGAACCTGTCATTCGATAGAGCATCAAAAAATATACTACGAGTTTTAATTTCATCTAAAAATGTTGTTTTATAAAATAGTTATAGCAAAAACAAGGTTTATTCGGTGTTTCCACATGGGATCGTGGAGTCGAAAGCTAGTTTTCGACATTTTCGATAACTTTCAAAAATTTCATGAATGCCATTCGATAGAGCGTCAAAAAATATACTAAGAGTTTTAATTACAACTCAAAATGGCATCATATAAAAGAGTTATAACAAAACGAAGAAAATTTCCCCCCCGCACAGTTTTTTCCCCCCGCGAAATAGAACAGAACCTTACCTTCCAAATTCCAGGCACTCGCCCTCGCCGTCGCGCTGCTCGCCTTCGCGCTCGTCGTGTCTGCCGGCGTCGTGTTGGCTGCCATCCACTATTGATCATCTACAAACACAAAACAAAAGCACACTCTCCCGTTTTTCACCTTGTTCTTGCCCCGACTACTCCCAGATTTTATGCCTCGTGCAATCCCCCCCAACCAACAACTAGTCAAAATTACGCGACCAAATTTACAGAGATTTTATATATTTATGCAAATTTTATGAATATTTTGCATGTATTTCAGTTGCCTCGACTTCAGGGCCTTCCTTATATCGCCTTTTTAAAATTTGTTTTGCGCTGATGCCTTAATTTTGCTCAACATACCTATCATATTTTGCCCAAAATCACTGCTGATCGATGCTCAAAAAAAACGTTCAGAAAACTGCCACCAGAAATCTTCGCAAGAGTGCTTTCCGGCTATCATTTTCCTTTCCGTTTTCTCCCTCTTTCTTGCTATTTCACGGATCGTAAATAAATCGTGATTTTTGCGTTGTGGTCCGGTGGAAAATCGGGACATTTGGGGAAGTGATAAGATTTTTTTGGGGGTAGGGTTGGCTGGACGAAAATCAATCACAAGCTCAAAAGTGATAGGTTGGTTGCCGGGCCGGTCCGCTGGGCACTGA
>CATQJA010000471.1:0-38236 GCA_958295435.1 Mesorhabditis spiculigera
CCCGAACAGTGTTATTTGTTTTCTTGTCCGGTCGGGCTATCGATTTTAGCCTAACCGCTCCACTATCGCGACCATTTTCCCCCGTCCCGCTTTGCCCCCAATTTGGAACAACTGCCCCCGGAAAGTTCCGAGGTGCTAATTCGGTGCTGATCATGCTGTTAATCTCGGTATTTACTGTATTATTTTGTATTTGCTCTGCGGCGAATACCTGGAACGCCAATTCCTATCCAAATCCGCGAAAAGATTATAAGGGATGCCAGATGCGAACCGTGTCAAATGCCTGTGATCCGGAAGAGGTGCGGGGTTTTTTAAAGTTTTTGATACTAGAATCGTGACACAACTTCTTAAAGTTTCTTTCAAATTTTTCGTGTTGTTATTTTATTTTTTGGGTTTTTTAAATAGTTGTGGCATTTTTACATAGCCAACTTTAATTTATTTACTTAGTCACCGCTTGCTCGCACGGAGGTTGTTTCATTTTAAAGGTAGAGAAATAACGTGGTTGATCAGCTCCTTTCTTTGGCCAAGTCCCTCTCTTACTCTCTCACTCTTTCTCTCTCTTCCTCGCTCTCACACACTCTCTCCCACCCTCACTCTCTCTCGCTCTACCACTCTCTCTCGCTCTCGGTCTCTCTCACTCCCTCTCTCTCACTTTCTATCGCTCCCCCCTCCAACACTCTGTCACACTCTTTTTCGCTCTTCTGTCTCTCTCCTTCTCTCTCTCTCAAAGGTCGAACCAAATCGATGGTAATCTATGCAAATCGGATGGCCGTACAAAACTTGTTGACGCTGGCAGCTAGAGCTTCTAACATTATACCTAATCGAGTAAAAAAAAAAAAATGAAAAACTTAGATTTAGATCTTTTCCGAATCCCTTCGCTATCGTCTGCATTCTGCACTCGTTTCACTTGCCACAAAATCGGCTAAACACGATCAGACCTATTGTAGCCGCCAAGGAATTGATGGCGTTATGGTCATAATGAAGCAGGTAAACATGGCAAAAATATTACAACATAACATTCTAAAATCAAGGGATCTAATCTGGAAAAAGAAGTAAAAAGTTATGTCTTTCTTTAGGGTACACAGGCTCTTGCCGATCAGCTCAAACAGAAGTGGGCCAACGACCCGCAATGCCAGAACCTGGTCGTGTTTCTGTACTCGGACGCCGACCGGAAGTTGTACATGTCCGGGGAGGCGAAATCGGGATTGTGTGAGTTTCAAGGGAAATCGACAAAAATCAGTGCAAAGAAAAAAACGGCAAGTTCAAGCTATGCCTGACATAAAACTGCTGTCGCTGTCCCTTTAAAACAATTTTTCAGCCCAATCCGACTTTGACGCCGCGCTGAACGCCCATATTCAGCAACTCCAACACCCATCAGATTCCAATGAAGCGGCCATTGCGATTGCTGGGGTTTTGAAAGATGTAAGTTTTCAGTGCTATGGAATGTAGTAGAAAAAAATCTTCAAAATACACGAAATTTTTACTAGATCGGTGACAAAAAATGGGCCGACTACGGCGGAAGCCATCCCTCCCAACCGCGTCAGCCCACCCGAGCCGGCTCAACGATTTTCATGCCTATTAATGTGTTGTATGCCGCGATTTTTGTGTATTTCACAACGTATCTGCTGTAAACCGTGACTTATAAATATTACGGGTTTAAATAAATGCGTTGATGCCTTGCTCTTTATTAGTTACTACTCCCTTTCTCTCTCTCTCTCTCTCTCTCTCTCTCTCTTTCTCTCTCCCTCTATCTCTCTCTCTCGCTCTCGCTCTCTCTCTCTCTTCCGCTCTCTCTATTTCACTATCTCACTCTCTATCTCTATATCCCTCTCTCTCTCCCTCTCTTTCTCTCTCGCTCTCCGTTTCTCACACACTCGCTGTCTCATTCTTTCCGGGAAGCGAACTTGCAGCATCTTACGCCCGATCTTGGCCATGATGCTCTTTTTTCAAGGCCATTCGCAAAAGGCAGTGTAAACATCAGCACAAACCCAGTGTAAGCACTCGAAACTTACGCGCCGTTATTCCGCCTTGATAAGTGTGCCAAAAGTGGGTGGATTGGCCACAAAAAAGTCGGCGATAAGCCAGCATAGTCTCCCGCTCAGTCGCCCATTTCGGAAAAAGCACACCTCTGAGCTCGTCTCTAAAAATGGGGATGCGACTGCTTTTCCACATTGATCCGAATGATCGCCCGAATTTTGACGAGGTCTTGCTGAAGAATTTGGTGTCGCAGATCGCCGGCAGAAAGGTATGTATTTTTTTTCTTAACGGCGCTAATCAGGTTTGAACCGGCTGGCTTGTCTACTCCTAGTCAAATATCGGGTCGATTCTCGCGCTTTTCAGTACCTTTAAAAAGTAGTAGTAAATGCATAAATTCTCCAAAAAAAATTTAGGTGGCCGTCATCTCGGTAGTAGGAGGTTTTCGCGAGGGAAAGTCATTTTTTGACAACATCTTGCTAAAAGCCCTGCAAGCCGGAAAGGCCGCCTTCCGTCCTGATGAAACCATTGGGTAAGCAATCCAGTTGTTGCAAGTTTTCAATTTTCATTATTTCTCAAATGTGCTAATTATAACGTTTTTAATGGTTTAGAGGCACCGCCGGGATCGAGTTCAAAAACGGTCCAGAGCGCCACACGATTGGGATACAAGTCTGGGATCAGATTTTTGTGAGAAAGGACACTTCCGGTAATGAGGTAAGGACGTGGTATTTTAGATTATGGCACTTTTCGGCGCCATTAATCGATATAAAAAATTAGGTAGCAGTGCTGCTACTGGATACCCAAGGGATGTTCGACACGCAGAGTCAGCTAAAGCACTCCACCATCATTTTCATGATTTCGCTGATGTTGTCATCGCATTTTGTGGGTTTCCAAACACGTTTCAAATCGTTACAAACCGAACCTACTGAACTTGATGTTCTCATCGAACTCGCCGAGCATGTTGCCGGTCGTCAAATCTTGCCTTCCTCTTTAACAAATTACTGAACTCCCCGAAATTGATGCTTCCCGTCACATCCGTCCTATATTTAGATCTTCAACAAAAACGGCTACCTCAACGCCCATGATCTCGTCGATATGAACGTCTTTGTCGAAATGAGCCAGACGGGGAAACAGAAAGTTGGACAGGTTTGCAAAACAATCGACCCTTTCAAAAATCTGTGATTTAGCATCTGTATTTTCTGATGCGTAACTGGGGCGGTGATGGTGACGGATTCGCTCCGCAATATCTGGAGCAAATTCGGGTTTGTATTAATCCTTTTGATAAAAGTTGACAGGGACAGGAAAACCAAATTAAAATTAACGTTTTAGAACGCCTCCAGCCGCACCGACGACCTGAAGGACAAGATTTCCGGGGTCTTCCAGGCGTTTGATAGGGTATAAAATCAGTATCTGAATTTTTGCGCTCGATACCATTGGAGCAAAATGCAAAAAATACTGCTTAAATCCACATGTTTCACTCAGAAAATGTTCAGGTTGAATGCTACACAGTTCCGGCTCCCGGCGGAGCAGTTACGCGAGCTAATGGATCGATTAAAGCTTCAGGTGCTATCACAGTCTGAAATCTACTCCATATTTTCGTTCAGATTGCGACCAGGATTTCCTCAACCATCTCTGCCAGTTCGCCAACCACGTCGTCGCGAATGTCGAGCCCCGACGAGTTCTGGGAGCTCAATTAGCCGGAGGAGCTTTTGAAGCTTATGTCAAGGTATCGGACAGCTTTAAGGGAAATAGAAGCGAAATTCATGGTTCACAGATTGTTACATTTAGATTGACAAGCTACTTCCGCTTTTTAGAACGTACTCAACCACGTGACGGCCAACAGCGCACTTTGCGTCAACAACGCTTTGCAGGTACTTGAATTTGGAGCTTCAAATTACGCATTTCCGTTAGGCTACGATCGACTATAGTCTACGTTTGGCAAAGGACAAGGCAATGGCCCAGTTCAATGCTCAGCTGCCTACAGTAGGTTTTAGCGACATTTTAAAGGGTCCGGCAAGTGTAAAAATCTACCTCGTCGTCGACTGGGTCTCGAACAGAAACGCTAAAACATGCTAAATTTGGGAGACCTGTCGAAGCCTAGTCACCGAAAGGTCGAATCTCGCATCTATCAGTATCGTTATTTTTCCTTTGTCTTTGTTTCTCAGTATAATTTGTTTTAGGCCATCGCACTAATGGGAGGCGATGGCACCGCTGATACCACACTTAACGCCAGACTAGCCACAATTTGCGCCGAGGCCCAAAAGTGGATTTTTACGACTGGTCCGCAAAATCTCGCCTAGATCTACGAGGCTCAACCCCTTATCGGCGGTCCGACAGAAAAAGCGGCTAGCCTGGCGGCACTGAAAAAGGAATTTGAGGTGCGACTGGCTTTTTTTGACGCTCCAAAGTCCCATTCCAGCACAAATGCAATGAGATAAGGGCGCAGAATAGCGAGAAGCGTCGCCAGCATGAGCAGCGGGAAGCCACCAGGAAGCAGTTGGAAGCGCTCGAGATACAGCGAAAGCAGGAAAAAGACGTTGGTTTCCAGAAGTCAACGAGAACACGCGAGTTTAGCGCGCCGATGCGGAGCGGAAACGCGCTGAACAAGCGCTGCTAGAAAAACGTCAGACCGAAGAAAGGCTCGAGAGGGAACGACGTGAAGCCACGGAGCGTCAGGTTGGTAAAAGTGGAGAGAGAGAGAGAGAGAGAGAGGGAGGCGGAATAGAGTGAACGAGCGAGAGAGAGAGAGAGAGAGAGAGAGTGAGAGAGAGAGCCAAAGAGAGAGAGATATTCTAACGTATTTTTCGCTTTTTAGATGCAACAATTCCACGATATGCAACTTCGCGAGCGAGAGTATGGGTCTTAGAAATAGAAGCCAATTATCCTAGGTTGCGCCAGGAACAGTTGCAAATGTTCATGATGCAGCAGCGCCTATGTCAACCAGTTTATGCCAACTGGGGTGGAGGTTATGGTAGGACTTGCTGTCTCTCACTCTCGCTCTCCCTCACTCTCTCACTCTCTCGCACTCTCACACTCTCTCCCTCAGCTTCTGTCACAATTCTTTTCAGAGCCCGAAGAACCGGTGCGCAGAGGGCCGGGTCGTCCGCCGGGCAGTAAGAACAAGCCGAAAGTGGATCCGCGTAAGGTTTAAGCACTATTTTTTTTATGCTGAAAGGGCATGTTCAGAGACGTTTTTTGGAAAAAAGCAAAGATTTTCGCCGCGGCCGGGGGTCGAACCCGGGTCCCCGCTCGGGAGGCGCGGATGGATACCAGTCAGCCATAGCTACAACCTGGCGAGGGGGCGAGGGGCGCCTCACGCCTCAGAGGAGGGGAATGGCCTGTCACAGCACGCGCGGTCCCTACGTCCATAGGGTGTATACGTTGGGACGAGTGTACGACCCCTCCCTGATCGTGCGCTTTAAAGGGGCTACGAACTGCCAAAAATTGAGTGACGGCCCGAAAATCGGAGCCCTGCACGTCGGAGGCCTCTGTACACCGAGGAGCCCAGGAAGCTCGCAAATTTGAAATGGCCTGTTGTCACCTCGAAATCACGTTCTCGGCTGTTTCTGGGCCAAATTTAATGATTAAAACACCAAAACTGTTTAAAATTGAGTGAGGATTTCAAAAATGAGCTCAGAATCCGTGAATTATAGTGTTTTCACAAAGAAACCGGACAAAAACAACTTCGCGCAAAAATCGAAAGAGTGGGTGCTCTCGTCCCGTAGCGCCCGCTGGCAATTTGCCAGAAATCAAAGAGCCCTCCCAAAAGGGCTTTGATTTGGCAGTTCGGAGCCCCTTTAAATACCTTCGAACCTTTATTACAGCAAAACGCGGTCCTGGTCGCCCACCAGGCAGCAAGAACAAGCCAAAGTAACCCGGGCCGTTCGCAAGCGAATGGAAGACAAGGAATTTCTTATACCCAACTATTCAGTGTATTTTATTTCCATAATTGTGCTAACTTTTTCTTTCGTTTAATAAAAACACACCATATGGCAGTCTACTTCACCAATACACTTTTCATCAATCGCATGGCCATGCGTCCGTACGTGGGGATCGAAGATTGAACGACCGCTCCAACGCTCGAACGACTGTGGGTCTGAACGACCAACTTTTCAACCTCCAACGCAGCGTGCGTAGCCTCTGCCTGTCTTTTTGATATGCGCTTTATTGCCTTTTCTTTGTTTTCTATACGAACCATTCATTTTATTAGTGACTAAGAAAACGCGTCATTTTGCATCGAGGAGATCACAGCAAAAACCCGTAAAATGGCAAAGAAAACACATGTGCACTACGCATCACTAGGCTATAGTCAAAGACCGCAGAGGTGCTTGGGCCGCAGGTTCTTCCTCATCAAGTTTGACCGCATGATTTGCATAGTAGTAAGAGGAAGTCCGTCTAAAAAAAGAATTTGGACTTCTCGTTTTCTGTTTGTTCGTCTATCTCGGTATCTGTCTCACTCACTCTCTCTCACTCATCTCTCTCTCTGACTTCAAAAACTCACGAATGATCAACGGTCATTAGAAGATCTTTCTGATTCATCCTCGCAAAAGCGACCGCATCAAAGATTGTCGGATAAAATGAGGATTTTGGTACGGCTTTGTAGAAGCCACTCGATTCGAAAATTTCTCGCAGTGGAGCTGGAATAGAGGCGTTTATTTTCGAGAACATAAGTAAAAATATATGCTATCGAAATCCCCTAAAACTGACCTTTCGCTGCTGCAATGTACATTGTAACGCCGCGTTGTTCCATGTCGATGTAGACCTAGAATTTTATAATTAATTTCCCGCAGGCATTGAACTAACCTCTTTCAAAATATTCGCCCCCATCAAATCGATAAACGTGAAGCCTGAGCAGTCGATGATCAAGCTTCGAATCGGCTTCTCTTCGTGCTACACAAGAAATTAGAGATCGATAAACCGAAAATTCCTTACCGTCTCCAAAGTCATAATTTGCTTGTCCATTGCTGCCACCATTTTGTTTACCGTGGCCTTGAAGCGGTTGACATTTGTGAATAGGAGCGGCGCGTCGAAGCGGAGGATGCAGAGACCCTGAAGATTTATTTAATTATTTCGAAAATTTCTATGGCCGTTTTATAGCCTCCACAAAATTGAATGAATTTACATTGAAGAAGAAGGCATCGCGGTACCGTTCGGCATCCCGGAAGTCAAAATCGCCTCCAATATTGGCGAGGACGTGCCAGCGAGGCCTGGAAAGTAGCTAAAGTTATCGACATCTCTCTCTTTGGCTCTCTCTTTCTCTCTCGCTCTCTCTCTCTCTCTCTCTCTCTTTAGCTGTCTCGCCTACCATTGTTCTCGAATGATGGTCGTAAATAGCGCATAACAGATCCCAATTATCAATCCGTAAGTGACATCAACAAATACAGTAGCCAGGCAGGCGACCACCCAAATTGACTAAAATTGTCATATTATTTAATGTCACATAAATTGTGTAAATTAAGTCGAACATCTATAAGTATTGCTTAATGCAAGCATGGCTTACGCAATCGATTTTCGACACCTTCCAGAGCACTGGCAGCTGGCCAAACTTTTCAAACATCGATTTCAACGCGACGGCGATGATTGCGGCGAGGACACACTAAATAGAACCATTGACTACTTTGTGCTACGGTATTGTTCGGAACTGTATTGCATCGCGTTTTTGCTAAGGCTAGAATTCCAATAAAAACATTACCATTGGCAAGGTCCTAAGCCAAGGACCGGCAAATAGAATCACTAGCAAGATGACGAGCGACGAGACCAGCGAGGCGAGCTGAATTTTATAAAGTTTTTTTCAGTGTTCGAAGGAGTTACCAAGGTTCTCGTTCCTGAATTTGCATTCACAACGGTCCGAGCCATCGAGCAGGCAGCAGGGAAAACCGGGAAAAACCCAGACAGCATCCCGGTCAGGCCGAGTGCGAAGAATTCCTTAAACCAACATTAGCTTTAACCTTAAAAGCTGAGCTCAGTAAATCTTAACAAATAATTCGCTAAATAAATTAATTATATTAGGTTAATTAGTATAAATATTAAATAGTCAGTAAATCCAAAGTAAATATTTAGTATCACTAAGTTTTAGAGTTTATGCTACCTGTGTGGTGTCCACTTCATAGTTAAACTTCTTTGCGAACATCTTAGCCAGGGAGATGTGGACGGCAATGTTGACGACGGCGATGGAGATGGCCGGGGAGATGAGGTCGAACATGAGCTCGAAGTGCGGGAGCGCCGGGGCTGGGAAGCTAGAACAATAGGGTTTTAAACCGGCAACACCAAATACAGGAATCACAACGCGTTTCGATTTTGCTGATGAATTTTATTGCTCACTGCATCCCACACCAAACGAAAAAAGTCGAGTATCTCAAGCTCATGCGTTTTTGCATCCGCCACCTACTCGTCCCTGCCAAATACGGGCTTTGAGGTATCCGGACTATAATGTTAGCCATGGTAACTATCAAACTCTAACAAGGAGTGCTTTTTTGAGTCATCAGCAAAACCTTACAAGACCTAGCTCATCCGATAGAGAATTCGATTGTGAACAAGACCACGGTGTCCTTTTTCGCGGAATGGCTATTCCTGATTTATAAAAATTTAAAACTGCACTCGAAAGCCTCGCTTTCCATGGTAAGAACCCTACCCATGGTAAGAGACAATCACTAGTTTTTAATTTTTAAAAATATGGATAGCCATCCCGCAAAAAAGGACAACGGGGTCTTGTTCAGAATCAAATTCTCTATCGGAGGAGCTAGGTCTAGTAAGGTTTTGCCGAGTGCTAAAAAAAGCACTCCTTGTAAGTTCGCGGATCACAGTCAACTGGAAACAAAGCGACTTACTCGCTCGGAATGACGCTAACAATTTTCACGGCGTGCTTGCTGTGGAAGTGGAGAAGGGCCGAAACAGCCGTGCCCAAAATGACCTGAAAAAAGATTTACTACTTTGAATAAAAGCTGCAAATCAAGTACATCAGCTTTTTCTAATACGTTGCCAAATTTTGCGGGTGTAATTGGGGGTCTCGCTTAGGCCTCGATGGGTTTTTTCGGTTTTTTTACTGCTGCTCACCATGATCAACTCGAAGGGAATCGGGACCGGAAGTTTGCACCGCTTTTTCAACGTCGGGTTGATCAACTCGCGGCCGATAAGCAGCAACACGATGGTCGACATGGCCACGCCGAAGGTGACCCAGTTCGTCTGGCCAAGTCCGATTTTCTTGATGAGCTCGACGTACATCTACACGATATGATAAGACTCCAATTTGAGAATTTCGCCAATTTTCAGCTGGCTAGTAGCTGTACTCAAGATCTTCGAAGCGTTCAGTCCATTCCCCCACCTGCGGCAAGTACGCCAACCCGTTCGTTTTCTCCAAATGGATACCAAACATGTCCTTCAATTGTAGCGAAAACACATGGATCGAAGCCCCCGTCGTGAACCCGTTCACCACCTAGAAATTTCCAGATTCCACACGCCCTGCCAATCAACAAGCTGACCTCATCGGAAAAATAGGTGGTGATAAAGCCGAGGCCGACAAAGCCGATTAGGAACTGCAAATTCGTGAGGGTTACAGTAGCTTGAGAAGTGTCCCACCTGGATCAGCCCAGCCTCCATGCATAACATGGCTGTTATGTGCTCCTTGTGATCGGCAAATTCGGGGTGGTCTTTGACGATTTGTGTCACAGCACTGCCCGTCATTAGCGCGACAACCGCGAAGGAACCTGAAATAATTAATAAATTCGACTATTTTCTACTTTTTGGTTTTGTATGATTTAAGGCCTGGTTTAAACAAATTTTTGGACTCCAAATTTCTAGTATTTCGAAAAAGTTTTGTGTAATTTTTCAATAACGATATTTTTGTTTGTTTTTTTCTAGCGTTATTTTTTAGCTTTTTATCATCATTATTTGATCGGGCAACTTCCGGTTTACTGGCCTTTCCTGTTTTGAAAATTTGTCATCGGATAGGCTTGACGGCGTCAAAATAAATCGAAAAACCGGAAACGGAGATGATGAAAGAGAATGAGCTTATGCGGTTTCAAAAAAAGGGCATTTCATAAGATTATGCATTTTTAGCGTATTAAAAACGATACATGGATAAGTATTAAACCGACCAATTGAGCACTGTCGCGAAGTCCCGAAGCACATGTAGACCAAAACAGGGAATAGTGAAGTATAAAGCCCATAGACCGGATTAAGTTGTGCCAAGCCGGCATAGGCGATACCTGAAAAATTCGACAGATTTTAAACTAAGCTCTGACTACCGTACCTTGTGGTATATGCATTATCCCCAGCGTTATCCCGCCCACAATGTCGTAAAACAGGTCCTCGCGGAATGAGTAATTTGGCAGCCAGCCCAGGATTGGGATGGTAGAAACCAGGAAGTGCCGGAATGCGTAGAAGGAGTTGAATGGGGCTGTGTATCTAGAAATTATGGGTTCAAAGGGATTGGCAAGGCATTTTACGGATTTGGAATCTGGATTCGCTATGGCTTTTGCCGAAAACCGCGATACGCAACTCGCGAAAATCGACGCCGCAACTCTCGCGTGAGGTGTTGCGGCTGCGGCTAAAATCGGTAGGGACGCCCTGCCTTGCGTGTACCGTTAAAGCCACGTAACCGACAGTACGCTAGAGAACCACACACACCGTCAAAATATTACCTCCTGAAGAACTTCTTTGCCGACCGCTTCAGCTGGCTGTCGCCTGCCGGTTTTGCGTATGCAAATCGCTCATCGAACTCTTCCTTGAAATGTTTATATGACGGTATTCTAACGGATTTTTTTACCTGATTCATCGGAGGTCGATTGACCTTTTGAACTTCTAGAATTTTCTGGCCCACCGAGCCGTCGTCAGATTCCGCATCTTCGTTCGTGTTTTCAAATTTGGCAAAATCGATGGAAGTAGCCCTAAATTAAATTAATACAGGGTGTCCCAAAAAAAATCGACCCCCCTCTAGCTGGCCGCAGTCATGTCCGATTTTGACGATTTAGATATCTATCGAAAGCACTCGAAAAGGCGAGAAAACAAGCACTTTTTGTTTTTCAATATGGGAATTTTAATTCATTAAATTTAGGGCCAAAATCGATGAAAACTGCAGATTTTATGCAAAATCGGCATGTTAATTGCTTGCTAAAGCAAACAGGACGATGCTGGTTTTACGCTTTTTACAGAAATCATTGAATATCGAGCGAAGGCTAAAATTTTTTGGAAAACCAAAGGCGCTTGTTTTCTCACTGTTTGAAGGGCTTTCGAATGGTGTGAAAATCATTCCGATCCGAGCTTTCTGCGGTCCGCTAGAGGGGGGTCGATTTTTTTTGGGACATCCTGTACAGTGTGTGCCATAATGATAGGGGAATGAAGTTTTTGGCCGTTTTCTCCGCGGTCTTGCATGCACCCGTACAAACCGGATAGTAATTTTTGTGGTCCGGAAAAATGCGCATCTTTTGGTCTACTTGAAATGCTTTATGATGCAGGATCACGTTTTTATACGCAATTGTATAAAAATAGGCGAAAAACACAAGTGACAAAATGATAGGGGAATCATTAACATATCATTTCCATCAACTTTCTGTATGAATAGTGGATGCTAAGTGATTTTAATTGAAGATTCTTAGGACAGAACGATGCAAAGATAGCATGTTCTGACCGAAACGCCAACCGCAAACAGCCAGCTAAAATTTGCATCTAATTTGCAGGTATTAATAAGTTGAGTTTACAGTTCATCAAAAATTTCATAGGATAAGCAGCCATTAAAACGTACTTCGAGACTAATTCCGAAAGCCTGCGTGAAAATTTCTTCTGTACCATCGTGGTAGTTGTCGGGAATTCTGAAAATACGAAATTTTTGAAAACTTGATGGTACTTAGAAATCCAAGGAGAGAAAAACGGGGAATCAAGTATATTTTTAAGCACGGAAACGGCAGAATAATTTTAACAAGTGAATACACGACTCAAAAGTGGGCCGGATCGACGTAAAAAATTTTGCAGCGCCACGACAATGCCGCGCCGACTTTTCGATGAATGGCCCCCCGAATTGAGATTGTTGCAAAAAAGTTTCCGGGGTTTGCATGAGACATTTGGTCGCTCGCTGTAGGAATATATATTTCTGAATTATGACATGGTTTTGTCTGGGAATGTATGCCGTGGAGGGGCGATTCCCTTGCTCGTCCCGTCAAAAATGGCGTGCAATATTTTGGGAAAATGTGAAAAATCATCTGTTTCGTCATGGTGGAGGACCGGAAGGGCGTCAGAATTAGGAATCCTGTATTTTATAGTTGTTTCGAAACGAAATTGCGATTACCAACTAGGGAAAATTGAGGAAAAATCAGTTAAGGCAACCTCGGACGGCTCGCAAACACTTGAAAAATTTCATTCAGAGCGTACCGCATCTTTGTTCTTTGCGCTTATCTTTGCTTTGAAAATAGCTGTTTTTAGCTATTAATACGTTTTCGAAAGGGTGGAATTTATAGCTTAACAAAGTGAACCAAAAAAAAGAATAAAGCTCGAAACGAAACTTTCTAAAAAACACGAATAAAACCCAAACACGATGAAAATTAAATCAAACTTGAGTGCCACTTATATAAACTTTTAACAAGCGTTTTTGTACCATCGCGTTAACTATCAATTCGTCCAAATATCGTTATTTTTTTAAGGATTTGGGTCAACCTCCAAATTCGCTTCAAAAACTGCATTTTTGCTACTAGATAAAAATAACGTTCCGAGAACCTATAAACCTAAACAAAAAAACTACGAAATTTTGAACCCAGCGTGCACCCGGTTCCAGAGGAAGTGCCCACGTCGTGACCAACCCTATTATGCCCACCCCCCCCTCGGGAGATGGTATCTGGCGGGGGCGCGGTGGGACCACGTGCAGATAGGGTCGACCAAAAACGCCGTATCTCGCTTTGCTCGCCTTTTAAGGGGATTATTGAGCTTGTCGCGACCCCTCGGAAGTCGGCAGCTTCATTGTTTGCCCGGGTCGCGGGGGCTGGTGTGAGCGACCAAAAGAATGATGGCGTCAGCGGAAGCAATAAAATAATTCATAAAAACAGTAAGGATTTTTGGGTGAGGCTGGCGTAGCTGCTTTCCACACCTTCAGGGAGGTTGAACCCCAAATTTTAGAAATGATTTTCATTAGTACAATGAGCTTTGAAGTTATAGAAAAAACTTTTAAAGGATGAACAAGTACGAAAATTCCCCGTCTCTTTATCGTCAGCTGCGTACTTCAACGTCAGCTAAATTGCACGCCAAATGACTCGGCTTGAATAACGGTGAAACTTTCACTTTTGAGCGGATCAGGCTCCCCGCGACGTTAAAATACCATCAGAAGAAGTCAGAATCAGAGGAAGAGGGTATTTAGAGGTATATCTCCTTAATCTCTTAATAACCGGTTATCAGGTTAAGCCATTGTCGAAAGCCTTTGCACTCCAAGGACATCAGAACAATATTTCAAATTTTCTAGCAAATTCGTGTTCAGATTAAAGGATTCTCTTTTACCTGTTATCGTTGAGAAGTTTAGGGCCAAATTTGATCGCCAATTTGATCAAATTGGGACGTCACACCCGCGGTCAGTGTTTTTCACGAGTGATTGTAAACTCAACGGGGGTGGAAACAGACAGTGCGAAAGGGTGAGAAAGAGATAGAGAGAGATGCCGTGAAATCAAGATAATGGATCACCTGGGGGGTGTCAAAAACGACCGTGAAATGAGGTAGACGGAAGTTGTAAACGACCGTATGCAGGCGGCGGTTACACCAGGACCATGAGAACAAAATGATAACACACGGATCTGACGAAAAAATAAAACTTGAAGGTGGTCTTAAAACGAGAGACAGGTATTGGAAAAGCTGTCTGGCTGGGTAGGAGAAAAAGAAAAATTCCGGGGAAAACAGGAATTCGGTTGAGTTCGAGGACAATGAAGTGTTGGGCTATCATGAACTACGAATTTTGATCTCCGCTACCTGCCGATTGTTCCAGGAGATCAGACATTAAGACAGCTTTTCGAGGTCAAGCGACATACCCTCGGGGCATACCCTAAATCACTGCTAAAATGGAACGCACTCAAGACCGAATTGAGCATCCGGGGTCAATTAATCGGGCGGTAAACGCCAATTAGTAGTAGCTTTAAAGAAGCAGTATGTTCAAAATAAATAGACTAATAAAAACCAATACCCTTTATCATTGTGTGGGCGCGTCAGGGGGGCGTATGGTGTAACAAAGCCGAATAAATGACTCCCCACTGCTTTTCTGGTGGCGACACATCCGGTCACCTTGATAAATCAAAGAAAAGTACATACATTTTATAGTCAAGGAGACAAGAGCATTTATGATAACGCGAGAGGGAGAGAGAGAGAGCGAGAGAGAGCGAGAGAGAGAGAGAGCGAAGAAGTTTTAGTCCTCAAATCCTTCGAATAATTTCGCAACTTGTACGACGTTCTCGTGGCTACTGTATCCAAAACCAAACTCCCGGATTCCGAGACGCACCACGTGACGGGCTGCCTGAACGATTGAACGATGAGCAAAAAAGGAAATTCCGTGATGGAGTGATGGATGGCAGTCAGAAACAGGGATATGCCCCCGGAATAAACCCGAAAAAAATTGTATGCCGAGAAATCGGTGTTTCGAGAGGTGCCTGAACTTTGGCATCACCACCCGGGGTCAAATTCTATGCCTCATTGATTTCTGGAACGCCCTGAAATGCTTAAAGCTGCCTAATTTTACAGATTGGAAAAAGGACTGGTGGGGGGCCACCCCAAGACTGAAGGAATCGCTTTCAACCCTAACCCGATCATTGCCACCAAAATGTTTGCGCCCAGTACGCCTTAAAAGATAAAGCTTGCCAAAAATGGCCTCATTTCCGCTCTTCCCTTCCTCGAGATCGACCCCGGAAAAACAAACAGGTCGTAGTATTGCTTAGACAGGGCCATTGTTTGGCGCCAGCTTCAAGATCACGCGGAAAAATTTGATAACACGTCTTTGTTGCGGGGTCTGATTTTTAGGGGCTTCCCCGGTCACCTTTAAAAGTGCTGCGGGTGATAATGATTTTAGAATCAGAGAGAGAGAGAGAGAGAGAGAGAGAGAGAGAGAGCGAGAGCGAGAGAGAGCGAAAGAGTGAGACAGCGAGAGCAGAGAGAGAGAGAGGGCGGGAGAGAGCGAGAAAGCGAGAGAGAGGGAGAAAGTGAGACAGAGCGTGAGATAGAGAGAGAGAGTGAGAGAGAGAGAGAACGATCCTAAAAAAGTTCCATTAAGATCACAGAAACCAAAATATGGCACAACCGCGCGCATCCGACCTCTATATAGGCCCGGCGGGCTGGCTGATGCAATTGGGCTATGGGAATCTGAGATCCGTAACGGGAAAATCGTCTTTCTCAACATTTGACGCGAATTTGGGTGCAAGGCGAATAGCCGCGTTTATGTAAAAAAAATATTTTCTCGTGTTTTTAGCGCGACGATCAACCCAAATTGGCTGCGATCTGGAATGGGCATGTCATCTGTTGTCACGCGAAATTTCCCGTCCTTAATTCATATTATGCAATCCATAATAAATCGACGGGAGATCGATCCCGTCAAAGATATGTAATCTAAATAAAAGAAATTTGGAACCCCATAAAGCCTACCAGAAAAACATTGCATTGTACTTATGAGGCTTTACTAAAACCCATGGATGTGCAAATTCTGAAGCGTAAATTTACACAGAGCGAGATACCCACTAACAAGGAGACTAGCCGACCCCAACTCGGCGTCCGGTCACTACCCCGAAAAGTCACTATCCCGAAAAGTCATTACCCCGAAAAGTCATTACCCCGAAAAGTCACTACCCTGAAATCGTTTACCCCGAAAAATGATCGCATTGTTTTTCCCGGAAAAATCCAGTTTTCATGCGGATTTCCTATGAAAATCATGCAAATTATTTCGGGGTAGTGACTTTTTCGGGGTTGTGACTTTTCGGGGTAATGACTTTTCGGGGTAGTGACTTTCGGGGTAATGATTTTTCGGGGTAGTGACTTTTCGGGGTAATGTCTTTTCGGGGTAGTGACTTTACCCCCCCCCCCCAACTCATTTTTTTAATTATGCACCAAAAAATTTTTTTTTTGGGCAAATTGATTTGGTTTTGGAGGTCCCGGAATCTATCAGCTAGGGGGCCCTACTGTTTTTCGCTCCCTCCGCATGGAATGGCCCACGAAATTGGCCCCAATCGCCGAGGGCGCACTCCAGAGCTGGAGCCCATGCACTATCGCCCTATTGGAACGGATTGGTTTCACAAAATTTGTTTTCAAGGTTACCGTTCCACAAAAATTAGACTTTCAGGAGGAATACTTCCATTCTTGGCTGCTTTTCCAACGTCTTTGCTGCCTGGTCGAACCGCTATGGCAGGTCAGTGCTCCATAGAGCTCGAATTTGGCTCATTCTCACGATTTTTAGAAAATCCATTAAGTTTGGTTGCGTTTGATAAACAATTTATTTCAATAGATAAATATTCCATGTTCCAGAAGACAGTGACGACATCGCTATTATCGGCTTTTCCATCCGGGCACCCGGGTGTGACGATGTTAAGGAGTTCTCGGAAGTGGCACAGGCCGGAAGGGTAAGAAAACGATTTTTATAGCTGCAAAAAATCTTAATTTTTTGATCTTTTGTTGTCCAGGATCCACTTCAATCAATTCCGGAAGATTTCAAGCATCTAGCCGAGATCCAGAAACGAAAGCCGGGCATCCGAGCCGGCTTTGTCGCACAATCGGACTGTTTTGATAATAAGTACTTTGCCGTGAGTAGATTTTGATAATGATTTGTCGATATTAAGATTCTGGATTGTCATTTTTAGGACGGTTCTAGTCGTCATTTCCAGATCCCGGAGGCCGAAGCTCTCGCCATGGACCCACATCAACGATTGGCGATGGAGCAGACAATTCTCGCGCT
Source organism: Mesorhabditis spiculigera (assembly GCA_958295435.1). NCBI lineage: Eukaryota > Metazoa > Nematoda > Chromadorea > Rhabditida > Rhabditidae > Mesorhabditis > Mesorhabditis spiculigera. Next base: position 16,865 of record CATQJA010000471.1, read on the forward strand.
TCACCATGCCGGCATTAATGCGAAAGAGGTTTCGGAATACAATGTACGCATTTATACTAGGTTTTGATATGTTTGAGAGAGAGAGAGAGAGAGAGAGAGAGAGAGAAATGCAATATCCGTTGCAGCCTCTCGTATTGGCCAGCAGCTGGTCCCATGACTACGAGCGACTACTCCCGGATATTGATCAATACCAATTGGGTGGAAATATGGGATCCATCATTGCTGGAAGGTATAAAGCCGAGTAATTCCAGAAGTTTTTGTTTAGGATCGCACACTTCTTGAACTTGAAAGGAGGTGCTGTGGCTGTTGAAAGCGCTTGTAGCAGTGGACTAGCTGCACTGCACGTTGCCAGAAATGCCATTCAAGCCGGCCAAACGCAAATGGTTATCGTGATTGGAGCCTGTTTCTTGGGGCCAAGGTACCTATGGTAATGTCCAGCTATGTATTTTTCAGTGCTTTCCTGGCCATCGATGCCAATGGACTGCTAGCTCCGGACGGCGTCTTGAAAGCGTTTGATGTCGATGCAGATGGGTACGTTCGAGCTGAGGGATTCTCTGTCATCATCGTCGCTTCTAAGAGACTTGCTCGCCAGCAGAATTGGAAGGTTCATGCCCAAATTCAAGGCTCGGCCATGAATTCTGACGGCAAGACAAAGTCGCTCATCTCGCCAAGTCGAGCTTCACAAAGCCAATGTCACCAGGAGATTTTGAAGGAAAGTGAAAGCGGAAATGAAGATGTCGATTTAATAATTGCACACGGGACCGGGACCAAAGTTGGAGATCGAGTAGAAGCTGGTGCGCTTTGCGATACGCTTGGTCAAGCGGCAAAAAATCTTCCTATCTACTCACCCAAAGTTAGCTTCGGCCACAATGAGACTTGTGCTAGCCATTTGGCGATAATATCAGCTATGGAAATGACTAAGAATGGATACATACCGGCACAACCGCACCTGAAACTACCGATCGAATCATTGAGGACATCTAAGCAGAATTTGATGTTTATTGGGGAAGAACGAAAAATCGAAAGATCAATGGTTAATGGATTTGGAGTCACTGGTACAAACGTATCGTTGTTAATAAAAAAGATGCCAGAATTGAAGCGAAACAATCGGAAAAATCCCAAGAAAAACCTTCCACTTCTGATCCTCACTTCAAAAACTGAAGAAAGACTGCAAAAAGTAAAAGAACAATGGCTTGAGTTTATCGAAAACACCAGCGAAAAATTTGAAAATGTTATCTACTCTAACAACCGGGGATTATTCGAGGAAGAGCATCAGATTCCAGTGGCTGGACGTAGCTTTGGGAGCTTAGAAAAAACGGTTAAAAATGCCAAAAAGCCAAAAGCAACGGAATTTTACCTTGGTGATTCAATGACTCTAGATTCGCTGCTCTGGACGACAAACTACGACACGCCAATCCCGAAAATATTCATGGCTTTGTTGGCTCGCAGCGGTCAAACACTCAAAAATCTGGCGACCCTAAAGGCAAATCAACTGACTGTTCTCCTTCAGCTCTCTTGGGTGCTCTTCTACCAAAAACTGAACATTCCTATCGAAAAGCCGAAAGGCTCCGGTGTCGGTATTTTGTCTGCGCTTGTCGCTGATGGGCTTCTTGAGCTTGACAAGGCTCTGAAAATAGCCTCAGCGAAAAATTGGAAGGAACAGCTAGCCAAAGCCATTGATAAAGCAGTCATTGAAGCCCACGAAGCCAAAAATCAAAGACTTTCTGGCGGCTTTCAGGGAAAATTCGGAAACGGCGAACTCCTCGACGTCACCTCGTTTGAAGGATTTCTCGAGCTCATCTCAAGCGCTGAAAAACTGAACCCAAACGCCCTGCAGATGACCGGAAATTTGGTGCAAATTCCGGCAATTCAGTTTGAGAGAAAACGCTTTTGGCCAGTGATCGAGGTGACACCAGCTTTAGAAGCTACGTGCCCGGAAAAACTGGCAGAAGAAACGTTGCTAGAGATCCTGAAGTCTTGCACCTATCCCATCAACGATTTAGAGGCGTACCCAGAAATCGAGTGGAGCTACTTCGATTCGCTACTGTCCGTTGAGTTCGCAGAGAAACTGAGGGCTACGCTAGGATACTATGTCGACTACGAGGATTGTAAGGGTTGCGATACCATCAAAGATTTGTTAACCCTCCTCAACAAAACTAATGGCAAAGTCGATAAGCCTAAATCTGAAGCTCCTAAAGCCAAAAAACCAGGGGACGGCGTAGAAATCGCGGCGATACCTAACGAAAAGTACCACACTTACGTAGAGCGGATCGAGTTCCACTTGCCCGGGATGGCGTCAAGTGGAGTCGCACTTCATGAACTCCTCCTGGCCGCCAGGTCGAAAGCCTCAACAACAGCGGTCATTTTTGAGAAGGGTGTTGAGCATCTGATGAAGTGCACCCAGAAGCTGAAGGGGCAACTGAAGGACCGGAAATTGGACAGAAGCCCTTTTATATTTGCCACCGATGGGTCGAAGCAGGTGGTGTTGCACGAGAAGGAACCTTCAGGTAGGTAGTCATATTATTAGGTATACGAAAGCCGATTCAGTCAAGCTCAAATTCAGATTTTTCATAGGGTTAACCTTAGGCTAGCAACTGTCACTGTTAGGCTAGCAACGAGTTGAGCGAGTTCAACCAGTTCTCCAAATCCATGTGTATTTTTCAGACTCCATCCTCCAAGCAAACTCGGCAATCATCGCCGGCAAACTGGCAGCTCAGCTCGGGGTGAAAGGTCTGATTTCTGTAGTCGACAGTACTTGCACTTCCGTCCACATGGCCCTGGAAATCTGCGCCAAGGAAATGGACAAACAAAACTCGAAGTATGGCTTTGTAGCGGCAGCCCGATTTGGCTCCCGAAACAGAATTTGGAGTTCTACGCCCCGACCACAAAGTCCTACGACTCGGATCGTGGTGGATATGCTCCACAATCAGTTTTTGGTATTATCCTGTTGAAACGATCGCTGAAGAAACCACAGAAGAAGCTCGTCCTCGGAGACATTGAGCTCTTTTTCTCTGGCTCAACGATGTCACCCCAATACAAGGTCATCGAGCTGGTCAAGCCGTTCAAGGAAAAGGTGGAATATCTAGAGATGCACGGCACGGGGACGTTGATGGGTGACGATTTTGAGACAAAGTTGGCTGCACAAATACTGGGAGGTCATCAATCGATTGTCGGGTCGATCAAGGCTTCGATTGGGCATACCGAAGCTGCCTGCGGGTTGATGCAACTAATGAAGCTTGACCTGATCGTTCAATATGGAAGTCTTCCTGGGCAAGTTCATCTACAACTACCTCTACCGGCTATGAGGAAATCTACAAACCTTCGATTGGGTTTTGTTCATGAAGAACATGTCGAAAAAGACCAAGATATTTCGTTTGGGATTACATGCTATGGTCTTGGCGGGTCCGTTGCACAAATGGCATTGGGCTGCTCGAATACTAACTCGCGATCAAAGCAGAACTCTAACAACCCATTTCTGCTTTTTCCCGTCAACGAAGCATCTGATGAAGCCGAAGTTCTCAGAGAACGGCTAACAAATGCACTTGAAGGTGGGGCAATGACTTTGGCGGAGGCGCACTACATTTTGACGAAAAACACGAAGCCAACGCCCGGCCAAAGTTTTTCCGTCACAAACTCTAGAAAACTATTGGCTAGAGACCTCCTAGAGCCACCCATCAACTCAACGATCGGAACCGTCGTTTTCAATCTAGAAGAAACACTCTTCCTAGATATCTGGACAAACTCCTGGGCATTCAAGAAGCTGATGGTGGGCTGCATGAAACAATTTGAGGGAGTAAAATATGGTACCCTGATCGCTGGAAATGTCGCGTTCTTAAAATTGATCCAGTCGATCCACCCAAAGGTAAAACTTGAGGCTGAAGGATTGGCAAAGGTAGGCTTGGAATTTGTGAAAGGACGTCTGGATTTGGAAGGCATTATCAAGCTGATGTCTATGGCGGCGGACAGCAAAGAAAAAGTTCAGCTAAGGCTAAAACGCGAAAAATTCATGAAGGGCCACGACATAAATGAGATCACCCGACACTTGATGAAAAAGGAAAGTTCAATCATGCTCTCCAACGGTGAAAACAATTCGGATGAACGATTCCAGGGCCGGTACTGGAAAGATTTTCTCCTTTTCATTGGCAGTGAGTTGGCAAGTGGTCAAGATATCAAGTGGAAGTTCTTACGTGAAAAAGTCTACAAACCAGCAATCGATAAATGGATCACAATCCTGAATGATGATGACTCCACCTCGAAGGACTTTTTCCGAGGTATCGAAGACCATGTTGTACTTGGTGAAAACCTGGTCCCAGCTGTGGTATGGTTGCGTCTACTCATTGAAGAGTTTGCGGACTATACCAATGTCCAGAGCATCACCATCAATATGAAATGTGCGGCTGAGCAGGTACGAGATTTCTACATCGACCGGGGGGCAAGTCGTTGTCAACGGAAGTCCCGTCGTATCCTACGAAGTCGAAAAACAAGGTCGATCCTCTGAAAGTACCGTCGACCTCGCGAAGACCAGCTTCAAGAATTTAACTCGAAATACAGCCAGCGAGATCTACGCCAATTTCCTGGGCTATGGCTACCAGTACGGGTGGGAGTTCAAGGTGCTCGATGAGGTATCTTTCTCCGACAACAGCTACGGTATATTCGCCCTTAGCAACTATGAGATCAACCGAGAGATAGCACCACTTGAAGGCTCACTACAAGCTGTTGTCTTTAGTGTTCTTGCGCAAAACGACTTCAGCCTCGTCTACCCTTTTCACTTTCAAGATATCAGACTGTGTGGTGAAATCTCGTCCTCAACGAAGGGGTACTTTAATTATACCTTCCGTGGCGGACTTCTGAGCTCTACGATCTGCCTGTTGGACGCTCAAGGGCAGTTGACCATCTCTTTCCAATGCCTCTTCAAATCCGGCACTCAGACGATGAAGTTTGGGAAGCCACCAAGGCAAAGTCGCCGGCGTGAACACTCGATCCGAACTAGAAACATGAAAATAGCTGTGCTGATCCGGAAGGAAATCCTGGCGCTTGCCCCTGATGTCCACCTCGAGATGGACGTCGGGTTCTTCGAGATGGGACTAAACTCGTTGCTGATCACCAAGCTTGTAGGCAGCTTGAAACGGATCGGGCTCTCTGTGGACCTCGTTGATCTGTTCAACTACACCACCATCGCCGAGTTGACCGAGTTTTTGGATAGTACCATTTCTCAGGACGTGCTGCTTGACGATGAGGAAGATGAGGTGGAAGGTGAGGACATGACAGACGACGACGCTAGCTCTGACGTGACACTTGGGCCCGATAACCTAGCAGCCATTTCGGGACACCAATCAGAACTCCCTAAACAGAGCATATACATCTCTGGGTCAGCTTGTCGTCTTCCAGGCGGCATTCGAGATGTGGACGAATTCTGGGAAGCTCTAGTCTCCGGGAAAAACCTTAACCAACGAATCCCAGCTTCTAGAATTTCAACCCGCGATGTCCTGATCACCGGCAAGAAGTATGGAAAACACTTGGAAGGTTCCTACTTTTTGGATGACATCCGTTCCTTTGACAATGAATTCTTCGGGATCTCCAAAAGTGAGGCAGCTGTCATGGACCCGCAGCAACGTCTACTACTCGAGTGCTGCTACGAATGCCTTTCTCAAGGAGACGCCTTGAAAAACAAGAAAATCGGCGCCTTCCTCGGCTTTATGGGAACAGAATACCCTGATTTAATGATGGACAGAACTGATGCACTGTCGATGCTGAGTTCTGCGGCCAGCGTCTTGAGCGGAAGGATCAATTATGTCTTTGGGCTAACCGGGCCTTCAGTGACGATCGATACGGCTTGTAGTAGCTCGCTGGTAGCGGTAGAGCAAGCTATAGAGTCCTTAAAGGAAGCAAAATGCGAACTCGCCTTGGTTGCCGGTGTAAACGTGATTATCACCGAGCGTGGGCTGGGTCAAAGAGCCAACGGTGGTATGCTATCACCGAATGGTATTTGTAATACCTTTGATGCAGAGGCAGCAGGGTACGCACGAGCTGACGGGTGTGTCGCATTATTACTTTCAATGCAGGGTGGTCAAACAGAAGTGATCCAAGTGAAGTCCAACCACTGCGGAAAAGGTGCGTCACTGACTTCACCAAATGGTAATGCTCAAAAGGAGTTGTTGAAGCTGTTACTCGGTGACTTAGAGCCTATTGGGTTATGGGACGCACACGGAACTGGCACCAAACTTGGCGACCCGATTGAGGTGAATGTACTGTCCGAGATTTTGGCAACAGCAATGGTGACCTCAGCGAAGACTTCTGTAGGACATGGTGAGGCTGCAGCTGGCGCGACTGGACTTCTAAAAAGTGCGCTACAACTTGAAAAGCAGTACATCCCTCCAACGCTTCACTTCTCGAGCCTGAACCAGCTGATCAAGATCAACAGGTTGACGTTGCCGATTGTAGGGCAGGAAATAGAAAACGTTACGTCGGCTGGGGTCAGCTCTTTCGGGATCAGCGGTACGAATGCTGCGGCTTTGGTCAAAAACCATAATCAAGCCTTGAGCTGTGGCCATCGTAACAGCAAACTGATGCCTTTACAACTATCAGCAAAATCTCCAGAATCGCTTGACCAACTCCGCGTTGAATATTGTAAACTTGTTCAAACCGGCAACCATTGCTGTCAATGTCTCAAAGACCGCTTAGATTCCTCTCCAACTCACCGCTACACGTTGCTACTTGTGGCCAAGAATTCAGAAATTCTCGAAACGGTATTACCACGAAAAGAAGCTGATTATCAACTACAGAACTTTGGGTTCGATACTATCATCGATCTAGGGCTTCAAAGCGTTGTTCTGATCCTACTAAAACAAGGATATTCCTTCAATCTGTCGGCAGCTCTGGCATTTGTGCAATATATTCCCAACGACAATGATATCCATTTACACACCGACGACGTCTATCTAGCCCTTGCGTTACTGCATCGCAAACGCTCTTTATCTGCCAAAGAACTGCTGGAAATCGATGTCCATCTACAGCAAGCCAACAAGGAGCGTCTCCTCAGAACACTACAGACCTTCTTGGAGACACAGAAAATGGGTGGGATCGCCAAAGGTCTTCAGGAAGTCATGACCAAACGAAAGACGTCAATACCAGTTCAAAATCGAGTGGAGTACCTGGTTTGCCACCGGATGCTAGTGAAGAACCGAAGCCCCGGGCTCAAAACAAATTATTCCACAAAAATACCGACCTATCCGTTCAGGAAAATAGCCTTTTGGTGCAACAACGATCCAGTATTAGTTGAAAAACCTTTACTGGGAATCCTGAAGTCAGACGTCGACGCGGAAGAGCAAATATTCGAAAATATCTACACAAAATATCGATATCCGCTTCTGGAAAAGGTTGATGCGAGAGTATTCGTCTGGATGATGGCGACGCAAGCTTTGGAAGTAACCGGAAAATCTGGTTTGACCCTGGCTTTGATTAATCCTAAAGAGACATCTCTGAAGAATGGCCAACTGTTAAAAACTACGGTTACAAAGCAGTCAATCCAGATTGAAGCCGGCGAATCTACACTAATTTTCCAAATTTCCGGGGCCATCGAGAACCTAGAGGACAAATTTGATACCTCGAAACCGGCTAGCTATCAACTCACCCTATCAGAAGCCCTGAATAGATTTCAAGTCAAGATTAAATCGATCCAAACATCGGAATTTTACAACGAGAATTTACTCGCGTTCGATGTCTGCCAAGAGGAAGACGGCGTCATTTTGGCAACCAACGGACTTCCGGTCCTTCGACTTGGGTTCGAAGCGACTTCAAAAGCAGAAGTCAAGCCAGTCGCAATCGAAAAAATTGTTGAAACCGAAGAATCCGAAGCAGTGGTTTATCAAACAGATAACTCGGTACTTCGCGCAAAGTTACTCGAGTTGCTTTCAGAGGTCGTAACCGTTGATGCTGATATTAACGATGAGTCTAGCTTCGTCGAGCTGGGCTTGGATTCTTTAGGCGTTGTCGATTTTGTCAATCGATTAAACTCGGAATATACCGAATATGAGTTTTCCACAAATGACATTTTTGACGCTGGCACGATTGGGGAGTTTATCGATTTTGCGAGTGATAAGGTGGGTAAAGGCGGGAGCGAGCAAATATGCACTAATGATCGCGCAGAAAATGACCGGGCATCTACTGATAATCAAGAGGGTCGTGAAACCGAGGATTTATCCGGAAAATCGCCAGTGGCTGAGGCCGACCCGGCAAAGCTCAATCTTTCGGAATTTATCTACCTGATCCGTCTAACCGACAAACGAATGAGCGACATCCAGAAAAATCCGCATAAAATAGAACTCCATTTTGATGGCAAGCAATTTCTCGGGGAAAACGATAAGCCGGTTGATTGGAAATCAAAGCCCAAAGCCGCTGACTTCGAAATTCGTTTGATCGATTACGAACAGCTTCACCTTTCCAATGCCCCAGAATTTTTTGTGATCCTATCGAAGCTGATTTTGGAGATCTGGCGTTCAAAGCTTAAAGTGCAGTTCAAGATACCGAAATCTCAAAGCCTGTACGCCCAAATTCTCAAAGCTGGCCTGAAAACCGCTTGTGCAGAGTTTGGGCCGCAAATCCGCTTGGCGTGGAAGGAGAAGCTTTATCGTTATTTTCCACAAGGCTACAAACAACCAGTCAATGCCAAAAATTGGCTAATAACCGGCGGACTATCAGGAATCGGGTTGACAATCGCGGAGCATCTGGATCGGAATCACCAGGCTGAGAACTTGGTGTTGTTCTCGCGAAGAAGCCCGGATCCTCAACTTCAAGCCAAGCTTAAAAACTCCCGAGCTAAGGTTACTGTAATGAGCGTGGATACTACAGATTACCAAAGTTTGCAAATGGTTCTCCGGAAACTAAACTTTAAAATAGATGGAATTATCCATAGTGCTGGTGTCTGTCGAGATGCTTTGATACCTACTCAAAACGAGAAGCGTTTCACTGAAGTCTACAGTCCAAAGGTAGTTACGATTCAAAATCTCGAGAAACTGGAGCAAGAGTTCAATTGGACGTTGAAGCACTTTGTAGTGATGTCTTCAATCGCAGCAACTATTGGAAATCGAGGGCAATTAAATTACGGTATCTCGAACGCCATTGCCGATTGGATGATGGCGGAGAGAAGACGTCGCGGGTTAGCTGGCGCCTCGATTAACTGGGGTAACTGGTTGGAGACCGGGATGGCCCTTGATGTCAATGAACTGCTTGGAGGGCTCGGATTTCATGGAATCACAACAAAACAAGCTCTTGAGGCTTTTGATGAGGTGATCGAGAAGAAGCTAGATCAAGTGGTAGTTGCGGGAGTCGATTGGGAGAAGGTTTATGAAAATCGAAAGGATTTGGAAGAAGCAAAGGTATTGGAAGGAGGTTTCAACGTTGAAGAAACAAACGCCGATGAGATGAAACTTACAAAAGAACAACCAGTAGAACAGGGGAAGTTAGGAAAAGTTTCCGAACGTCTCGAAGTCGGTGACGATCTCGAGATAGATTCTACGAAAGATACGTCGAAATTTGTATCATTGCAGCTTCTCCACAACATTCTCCACTCCTACAACCGCAATCTGGAGCCAAACGTACCTACCGGAAAAGTTGCCTTTATGTTCCCCGGTCAAGGCAGCTTTTACTCAAACGCCGGCGTCGCCTTCCTAAAGACCTTCGAGGCGTTCAACACCGCCTGGTCAGAAGCCGTCTCACAAATCCGAAAAGTACATCCCAGTTTTGAAATCCACGGTGCCGCAACTTTCTCAAATTCGCTACAAGACCAGCTCAGGGCGTTCGTGTTTGGTCTCGCCTCGTACAAACTTTGGAGGTGGACGGGGTTGAGGCCCGACTATCTGATTGGTCATAGCGTTGGAGAGATCACGGCTTGTGTCGCTGGGGAAGCAATTTCTTTGTCAGATGGCATAAAAATGATAGCAGCCAGATCGAAAGCTATGGAGACCCTGAAAAATCAGGGCTGTATGATAGCCACCGAGCCAAAAGCGGAACCATACTTCTCGAAGATCAAAGATCTCCATATAGCCGCCTACAATAGCGATCGACAGATTGTATTAAGCGGAACAAAAATGGCATTGTCGAAAGCGTATGCAAGTTTGAAAAAGAATGGTTTTACAGTAAGAATCGTCAACCCAGATTATCCATTCCATAGTCCATTATATTCCGAAGAAGTTGTTGAACAGTTTGAAGCGGAAATCAACGAGATTTCCTTTAGAAAGCCGGTTATTCAGGTTATCAGTACCTCGACGAAAGAAGTTATAGCAAATGTCAATCCTGCCCATTTCGGTGAGCATCTAAAATCGCCGGTTCATTTTTCGCAAGCAGCTGCTAAACTTGCTGAACTCGACGTCAACGCTTGGGTCGATTGCGGCCCTGGAGATATTCTAGCGAACTTTATCCGTAGATGTTCGTTGAATGGGAAGCACAACGTAATGCTAACGGCGTCAGCTAGGAGTAAAGAGTTGCTGACCTTTGTCAAGTCGGCCTGTATGCTCTATTCGGAAAATCTGCAGCACCATAAGCTCGACAAATCAGTGGTGGAGCTCGAAAGCTATAAACCGATGGTAGATGACCATAAAATTTGCGGTAGAGCCATTGTGCCGGGAGTAGTAGCCATTTGGAACAGCTTGACTTGGCTTCGAAAACAAGCGAATAGCGGTAAAAGTTTGAGCAATCTCAAGTTCCTGAAGGCCTGGCCGCCAGAAACCGGAAATCACCGTCTGGTTCTCAGCCCAACCGGAGTTATATCAATTTTTGTAGAAGAAGACGGCGTGTTCAGTTGCAAAGTGGCAGATCGATGCAAAACTTCAGAATCCGAAGTACCAAAAATGGAAAAGAATTGGCAAGCTCTCAGCGTTTCCGATTTTTACGCACAAATGAGTACCCGAGGGATGGAATACGGCCCTGCCATGCGTTTACTGAAAACCCTGGAAATGGACGGAAAATTCGTCAAAGGCAGTACAACCTTTGAAGCCCCAGAAAAAGCAATGGAAAGCTGCCTTCAAGTAGTGCTAGCTTGGGTCTGGAAAAATACCGAGAACATGGCTTGTGTTCCGATTTCCATCCAAACCTTGAATGTCATTGAACTTGCCGAACAAGTCGGAGAAATTGAGCTTTATGGCGAAATTGTAAAAGGGAACAAGCATCAAGTTATTGCTAATGTTTCCGCTTACCAAGAGAAAAGCTTGGTGGTGGAGATGAAGAACGTAACAGCAGTCTATAAAAATTTTAAGCCAGAATCAAATCTTGTCCAGGAGAAGCGAGAAATTGAAAATGCTGAAGTGAAAACCAACACAAAAGAACAAAAGGACGAAGCAAATCAAGAACAAAAACAGATCGGTATCCTCGGATATTCAGTTCTTTGTCCTGGCATCCGAAAGTCTGAAGAGCTCTTCGATCTGATGGCCACGACCCGACTTCCGGGAACTGGAAATTGTTTCAGAAAAGAGCTGGGGAATGTCAGCCTCCTTGAAAAGGATGTCAAGAGGTTTGACGCGGAATATTTTGGAATCACCCCAGTGGAGGCCAAATATATGGACCCACAACAGCGATTGCTGATGGAAGCAGTTAGGGAGCTGTTGCTGGGAAGTGGCGGCAAACTATCGAGGAATACAGGTTAGTGAGAGAGGGAAAGTGAAGGAGAGAGAGTGAGGGAGTGAGTGAGTGAGGGGTAGAGAAAAGGAGAGAGCGAGAGAGAGAAAGAGAGAACCAAGAATTTTATAAAACCAATTTTGTAGGGATCTTCATCGGATGCGGCCCTTCGGAATTTGCACAGCGTGCTCTAGCCGAATTGGAAGAACGACCACCTTCACTAACGACTGGAACGCATCCAAGCGCTCTGGCTGGACGGTTGGCGCACTGGCTGAAGGTTGAAGGTTCGTATAGGTGCTATCAGTTAGCACAACATGTTGCCCAATCGTGTCAGTTGTGTAAACCGAAGTAAGAGGAGTAGCTACGCCTTGCTTCAAATGACAGAACTTTCATTTGGCGAGGATCGAAAGTTCTAAATATGTTATCGGGACTTTTAGATCTGTTGATAATCGAATTCTTAATTTTTAACTCCGTAACCACTAAATTTGAGTTTTAGGACCTGTTGAATCCATCGATACAGCATGCTCCTCTTCATTTGTCGCCCTAAAACATGCCGAAGAAGCCCTAAAACGCGGCAGTTGCGATATTACGATTGTGGCCGGTGTCAATATGGTAATTTAAGTACGATATTAACCAATTCCTTAGATTTTCCACAAACACAACACGGAGACTCTTTTAAACGCTAAGATGCTCTCACCAACCGCTTCCAGTCGGCCCTTCGATGCGTCCACTGACGGCTACAGTAGGAGTGAGGCGGTTGTCGCAATATTGTTGGGTAAAAATGGACACTTCTTGGCAACCCTCGATTCGCTAACTGTCGGCCATTCCGGGGCCAGCTCTGCCCTAGCAGTCCCGAAAAGCGCGGCGCAAGTTCGGCTGATGCAGGCCGGAGTTGCGGTAGATCTTGTTGAGTGCCATATGACTGGTACGAGCCTTGGTGATCCAATAGAGCTAGACTCTATTCACCAAGTCCACCGTCCGGAGGTGAAAGTCTCGGCTGCAAAAGCTCTATTTGGACACGCTGAACCCGCTGCTGGACTACTGTCCCTGGTAACAGTACTTGAGATGTTTAAGAAAGACTACATCTACCCGGTGCCGCATATCGAGATCCCCAATCGCCGCTTCCGCAACCCACCAAATTTGGGGATTATAGGGCATGAAGTTGACCTGAAAACCGTTCAAATAAACTCGTTCGGGTTCACCGGAACAAATACGGTAGCTGTGGTGTCAAAGGGCAAGCCTGGAGCAATGGAACGTAACTTGCTTGGTCCTAGAAAGATGCTGTATTTTCTTAGGCTTTCAGCACGCCGTGAAGACGCTTTGGAAGAGCTGCTCAAAAAGTTTATGAATTTTATAAGCAAATCAAGCAAGTCTCTTATGGAAATTGAAGCGCATCTGGTAAATTGGGCGCAAGAAAAGCATCAAACCTGTTTGATTTACAACTACAAGCGCATACTTGTTCAAAGAATAGATCTGGCTACAGGCAAAACTCAAAAAGCACAACTACCGGAAAACGGCTCGATTTTGAAACTGACAAACTTCGGCGTATCGACCGATGATTCCGAATTATCAGGGCTACTAGGACAATTCTGTTCGTTAGAAGAAGCGGCATGTCAGCAGAAAACCGTTCGAAACACAGGCTTTGCCAGCTTCCCAATCCCAAAACTTAACGGAAAAGAATACTGGCCTTTTAAAGAGTCACTGAAGTCACCCGGAAATGTGTGGAAGCTGGTCTGGGAGCATATCCACTTGCCAAAAGAAAAGCTGGCATTGAAAATCGAGCCAATCAAGCTCGATGACGATACGAGCAGTTTATTTCGGGCTTCTGGGAGCGTCCCTCTAATAAATATCGAATTTGACGTCATGAAGCCGGTTATAAATTTCTCAAAGGTTCAGAGAATCGTGCGGATCTTTGAAAGCTCTGCTCAAAAAGGTCTTCCATTTGTCTTAGGCCACAAACTACAAAACGCAATTCCTTCGGTTGATTCGATGCTAGACGTTGTGTCGGTATTCCGGACGCTTGCCAAGGAATTTCCAAAAGCCACGGGCAAACTGGTCTTTTACAAAGAAGATTCGGATCTAGAAGGGATTCCAGATTTTGGAAACGAAGTAGTCCTCCACATACAAAATAGTAAAGCATCAAAACTGGCCTACAAGCGACAAGCTTCCGATGAAAAACCCTCGAAAAAACGCTACAAAACCATCATCATCACTGGCGGATCTGGCGGGCTTGCGCAGCAGCTTCTAAAGGAGATAAGACCCAAATTAGCGTATCTAATCTCAAGGACCAAACCAACTTTCTTGGCTCCAAATGCGCACTGGATTCAGGCGGATATATCCAATCCCGAGGTCCTCGAAAAACTCGCCAATATCAAGTCATCTGATGCCATTTTCCATCTAGCTGGTGTTGTTCGGAACGAGTTGAGCAAAAATTTGACCCGAAAAGGCTTTGACGCTGTCGTGAAACCGAAATGCTCTGGACTTTCACACATTCTAGAAGCCAATAAACATGGCCAATTTGGCGAGCTGGTGATCGCCTCCTCGGTTGCCGCGGTTTTGGGATCGTTTGGCCAGGTGGCTTATGCTTTTGCAAATGGGATGATGGCACGAATGGTGGAAGAATGTGGCGTAAGATCAAGAATTCTGCACCTTGGACCTGTCGAAGACGTCGGGATGCTGTCTGGGGCTGAGCTTGAACCTATTAGGCGTCAAGTTCGTGAGAGTGGATGGGAGTTTTTGAAAGCCAGCGATGTAGTTGAGAATCTACAAATTAGTCACGGAATTTTAGTGGCTGGGACACCACGTGAACTTGTTGAAAACGTAGAAAAAATGACGGATAGCAATGAGCAGCCTCAAGCTCGAGCTCAAACTGGCGAAGAACCAAAACGTAAGCTGAAGCCAAAGAGTCAGATTGCAAAGCCGGACCTAAAAAATTCGATTTGGAGCGTAATTACGGAAATTACCGGCATAGAACCATCAAGTGACAAGGGTACGCTTGGGTTTATGAGCATGGGAATCGATTCCCTGATGATAGGAGAACTACGTGAAAAATGTCAAACCAAATTTGGGGTCCAAATCAGCCCAGTAGACATTTTCGATAGCCCCACAGTTGAGGGGCTTGTGGAATTGATCGACGCGGAGCTCCAGAAACTTCCGGTAGATGACCAACGGGAAGAAGAAGAAATCAAGATTGTGCCTCCAGAAATCGATGCCTTATCCTTAGAAGATACACAATCGCGAAACTCAATCGCCATCGTTGGGTATTCCGGGTCCCTAAGCGGTTCAAGGACTGTAGAAGAATTCTGGGATCACTTAAAATCCAGCACAGAACTGATTACACGTACAAAATCTGAGGTCGAGAATCATGTGACGGCCGGCGGGGTAGCGCCCGGCTTCAACGAGTTTGACCACGAATTCTGGAACGTCCCCAAGGAAGAGGCAGATGCGATGGACCCCCAGCTCCGTGTGTTCGTCCAGCATGCCTATAGGGCACTAGAAATGGCTGGGCTCTCACTGGAACGAAAAAATAAGACAATTGGTGTCTACGCCGGGGCGGAACCCTCAGAATATTACGATGCGGAAGTGGAAGCGGAAGGGAGTTTGGTCAGAATGTTTAGGCAGAATATGAAGGACTTCCTGGCGACTTGGACGGCTTATAACTTGGATTTGAATGGTCCAGCTATTGGGATCTATTCCGCTTGCTCCACATTTTTCACGGCCATCTCTGAAGCCGTCCAAGCCCTTGAAGCCGGCACAATCGATATAGCGATCGTTGGCGCGGCATCGCTGGCACTTCCGGAGAAGCTTACCTACGAATATCAGCCGGGAATGGTGCTATCGGGAACCGGACAGTGCCGGCCGTTCAGCGCGGATTCTGACGGAACGGTTAGAGGCAGTGCGGTGGGAGCAATTGTGCTCCAAAAAGTGTCCGAAGCCCGAAAAATGGGCTGTGAAGTCCAGGGCATTATCAAATCGATTGGCCTATCGAACGATGGTGCTCAGAAGGCGAGCTTTATGGCGCCAACTTCCAGCGGTCAAGAGCTATGCATCGAGAGGGCATTGACAAATCTAACCCCAGAAGAAGTGCAACAAATTCGGCTAGTGGAGTGCCACGGAACCGGCACAAAAATTGGGGATGCAATCGAGCTAAAAGCTATGAGTAAGCGCTACTCCGAAAATCCGGTTCTGATAGGCTCGATAAAGGCAAATATTGGTCATGGGTTCGCGGGGGCTGGTTTTGGGAGTTGTATGAAGATTCTGAAGACGCTACAGACTGGCATAATAGTACCCCAGATAAATTGCAAACCAATGGACCTCGGAAACACGAAAATGAGGGTACCTCTCGAAATTGAGGAGCTAAAACCACCATTCCTAGCTGCGGCTAGCTCGTTTGGAATCGGCGGGACGAATGTGCATATTGTTTTTGAAGCCGTTGAACAAGCGGATGAGGCGAAGCTTGTCAAGCCCACTCAGAAAACTGAGCTCCACCTCCTCCCAATCTCTGCAAAATCACCGGAAGCTTGTGTAGCTATGGCCAAAGCTTTAGCGAAATATCTCAGCCAGGAAATATCCAGTTTGTCGGCTGTTGCGTCAACTCTTCAATTTAAACGTGAAGTTTTTGCCTTCAGAATTTCAATATTCGCTGCTGACAAAGCAGAAGCTATCGAAAAACTGGAATCAGTCACTGAAAACCAAGTCCAAAAGGCGTCATCAATTTCCAACGACGGCCTAGCCTTCCTATTCGCACCGCAGGGCGTCCAGAGGAGCGATATGTTGTTGCGAGATTTTTGCGCTGGAAATTGCACTTTTTCCGAGACCTTGTCGAATTCCATAAAATCTCTAAGCCAACGATTTGACATGGATTTTAATGAGGTGTACTATCCCAAAGAACCGAACGGGCTGATCGACGAGACAAAATACTCCCAAGCGGCTCTATTTTTCCTCGAATCCGCGATCGCAGAGCAGCTAAAAGCCTGGGGAATTGAAGCGGATATCGTAGCCGGCCACAGTTTAGGCGAGTACTCAGCCCTCGCTTATTCTGAAGCTCTAGAAAAATTGGCCATGCCTGAATTCCTTAAAAATCGTGGGATGCTTTGTCAATCAACCCCAGAAGCGAAGATGCTGGCCGTCAAAGGAAAATTCGAACTTCCACCCGGTGCTGAAATTTCCGCCTATCTGGCTGAAGATTTCTATTGTGTAGTTGGACCTCCAGACGTCATGGAAAAATTTGAAGAAGTTTTATCGGTTCAGAAAATCGATTTCAAGCGAATTCGCACGAAGCACGGGTTCCATTCCTATATGTTAGAACCTATAGTCCCGGAGTTCGAGCGAATAGCTAAGAAATTAGCGTATTCATTTCCGAAAAAGCGCGTGATTTCGAATTTAAATGGCGGCATCCTGGAAGAAATCGATCCAGAATACCTCGCAAAACATATCCGAGCTCCGGTACGTCTTGATAAAACCATTGACACCCTAAAGAAGAGCGGGGTGAAGGCTGTCATTCAAATAGGCCCGGTCTCGATTAGTGATCTCTTGCTCAAAAAAGCTGGAATACAGTCGATCCAAACGGTACCGGCCTTCAAGGATGCTAACCCAAAATTGGACTCCCTGCTCGGCACGATCTGCCGGTTATGGGAAGTCGGTTACGCCATTGATTTCAAGAAATTTAACCCAAGCCCGGAATTATTCGACTCTCGAGTCCCAACCTATCAATTTAAGCCCACAATATGTTGGCTGGAAAGGAAGAAAAGAACCGAAAATAGCTCTCAAAAATTGATGAACTGGGTTTGGGTTGATTGTAAAAAACCGGAAAAACCTATTGGCTTGAAGAAGCCGCTGATCGTCACAAATTCTGAAGTTCCTGGACTTGAAGCTCGGCTACTTGAGCTTGATTCCGAAGCCAGAGTTGCGAAATCGGCTAAGGAGGTTGGTAAAAAGCTAGCAAACCATGATTCCTTGATTTATTTCTGCAAATCTAGCGCCAATTTTGAAAACGATACCTTGGCTTCGTATTATTTTGCTCAGCAATTAATAAAATCTGGCGCAAATGGAAAGCCGATTTTTATAATTACGCCCAAAAATTGTCCAACCAGCTGGATGACGCTTGGACCACTTCGAGAAAGCCTATTAAGCTTGAAGGTGGAAAATTGTTATTTTGTGGAAAACCATGAACTCGAGAATCTCGATCTCAAACGGATTCTTACCGTGCAAGTGATTCAGAGCTCCTCGAAAATCTTCAGAATCTGGGATGGCATAATTCAAACCTTGTCCTACGCTGAATTTGACCAACCTGACGTTGAAATCCCAGATTTTACAAACATACTTGTCGTCGGAGGGACTGGTGGGCTTGCAAGAAGCTTTGTCCGGGCCCTACACAAAGACAGAAACATTGTAATATGGTCCCGAACTGCTACAAAAAGCGCCGCACTTGGAAATCTGTTAGATGAGCTCGAAATGCGCGGAAGAACCGAGCTGCGAGATATGGAAATTGAAGACGCTGCCCAAGTCAACTTAGCCATTCACAACTTGGTCTCATCAAATTTTCACCCGGATTTGATACTCTACTGCGCTGGGGTTGGACCTAGTCCGAATCTAGAGAAAAAGCTGGACGAATCAATGTCCGTGATAAAACCTAAAGTTTTGGGGCTTCAAAACCTAATCGAAGCCTTGAAGCTAAGCCAGGTCAAAGCCAAGAAGCTCATTATCGCCTCGTCTTTATCTTCGGTCCTCAGCCTGCAAGGTACGCAAGAGTACGCAGCGGCAAATTTGTACTGTGACGCGCTGGCACTCAGTGATTCCGAAGTTTTTGACGACATTCTAAGCATACAGTGGCCATCGTGGAAAGGAATCGGAATGAGCAGCAACTTAGCTAGTGGCGCTGAAAATCTACTTGAAGGGGGCTCAATCTCAGCCAAGGAAGGAGCAGCAATGTTCCTAAAAGCTCTATGCATGAGCGGTTGCGTCGCCGTCACAAAAGTCGGCCCATTTCGGCTACGTTATAAACTTGTTGACGCATTGATCGGGCCGAAGAACCACGAGATAAACGCTACCGATCAACCTCTGGAAAAACTTAAAGCTATTTGGATAAAAACCCTATCACTGAAGATATTAGAAGACGATACGAATTTCTTCACAAGTGGAGGACATTCTTTATTAGCTCTTCAGCTAGTCTGGGCGATACGCGACAATTTAGGTATCGTAATCAATGAAGCCCAAGTGATGGCCAAGCCCAGATTCAAGGAGTTTGCTGAATTTCTGTTTTCCCAAGCCGGAACCGCAAAGAATAACGACGTTGCCATCACAAAACTCGACAAAACCGCTAGATTACCACTTACCTTTCCCCAGGAAAACATGTACCTGCTCTATGAGCTCAAATTCGGTGCGATGTATAATATCGTATTTACCGTCAACTTTGACTTAGCTAAAATCAACGCAAAACGGCTTAATTTTGCCCTCCAAAGGTTGGTAGCTGAACAAGAGGGCTTGAGAACAATTTTTAAGCGAGATGAGGCGGGAATGTACCAAGAAGTTTTATCGCTAACTGAGTCGTACCACGAAATCCCGCGTCCTCAACAAGTCCAGCTAGACACCGAGGCCATGATCAACTACAAATTCGAGTTGTCGGATTGTTGTATGTTAATAAGGCCAAAGCAAGAGGGTAACAAACTACAACTCACATTTTCGCAACATCACATAATTACTGATGGGTGGTCAATGACCGTATTGGCGCGTACTCTCAGCGATTGCTATAACAGTTCTGATAAAAAGAAACGTAGGACGGAAAGAATCGCTATTTCCGATTATGCGGAATTTACAAGGGGCCACGATTTCACAAGCGATCTTGAGGAAATGTCAAAGAAAATTGATCCAACGATCAATACGGCTCTAACGGCCATAAAACATCAGCCGCAAAACGATAAAGCAACGAAGTTTCTAAGAACTGAATTTTACTTACCTCAGAAAGTTCATAAATACATCAATGAAATGGCGAAAAACTCGGAAACCACAGAATACATTGTCATGGTGGCTGCCCTAGCAAAAGTTCTCCGAAAATGGCAAGACGAGGATCAGGATCAGGTTGTAATTGGGAGTCCCGTGTCTGGAAGAAAACAAGTTGAAGTCCAAGATCTTATTGGATATTTTTTGAACAACATCGTCATTTGTATGGAGGTGAAACTTGACGATGCCCTAGAAGAACTGATTCTAAAAGCGAAGATTGCTGTAGCAGAGGCCATGCAATATGAAAAAATACCTTTCCATATTCTGGTGCAAAAGCTGAAGGTCCCTCGAAGTGGACGGCATCCGCTCTTCAATGTCTACTTTAATTTCAGGTATTTTTATCAAAAAAAAAAATAAAATTTTGAAATTTGGATTACGATCGTTACTAAAATCTAAGTTTTTAAATACCGTAGCCCCTCAGAAAAGAGCGAAAAATCCGTAGAAGCTCTGCTGCCGCTTTTTGTTTATAGCTTTTTGGATTTTGACATTTGCGCAATTACAGTAATACGCGCTGCTCGATAAACTCAAAAATTACGTTCGAAAAATATAAATTTGAGAATTTACGTAACGTACAGCATTTTTTCAGTAACTTTAAATATTTTTTTAATTAAGTTTAGCCAGTTAAAGAGGCTGCCGTAACTGACAGTGGTTTTCAGGCATCAGCTCGATTTCCCCCGTGTACAGCTCGGTGACGCCGAATGCTCAGTAGAACACAACTCGATGAACTCGGTCTTCGATCTCTCAATGACGGTGGATGATACTCCGCAGGGATATCGGCTATTAATGGAACACAATCTTACTGCACACCCTGAAGCGATGATCAGCAACTTGAGGAAGGAGTTTATCAACTCTTTCAAAGAGCAAAGACAAGGACGGATACAGATTCCCCGCTTTAAAGGACACAGCCAACAATTTCCAAGGCACAGCACTACGGAAATCTTTGAAAAGCAGTTGCTAAAAACCCGGGAAAACCCGGCGATCAAGTTCAACAAGTCCGGGAGTGCATTAAGCTACCAAGACTTGCATAAAGTTGCCAATTTCCAAGCCCAATTTATTAATCGTCAAATCTGGATGGAACGCGGGGTCCCACCGCGGCCAGATACCGTATGCTTCATCAAAGCCAATATGAATCAGACCGTCATTACGAGTGTTGCCGTAGCGATGCTGGGGATGGCTTATGCTCCCGTGGATCCGGGCACGAGCCAAGGTTGGCCTCAATGATAGAAAAGTGCAGTGGATCTATTAACGTATCATCAGATACCGCAGAACTTGAAAATGGCAAAACTACGAAGTGCAACTTCCAAAAATCCATACCTACCGACCTACTGTATATTATTCATACAAGTGGCTCGACCGGAACCCCAAAAGCTGTCCCAATTTCCTATAAGAATTATTCCTGTTTTATTACGGGAGCTACAAAAGATGTATTCTTACGATCGGGCCAACGAATTGCGCACTCCGTTAATACCGTATCCGACATGAGCAAGTTGAATTATTGGGGAGCGTGGCTGAACGGTGCCAGCTTAATCTGCGAGGAAAATATTTTGGACCACCCGATTTCGGCTTCAAACGCGAACATAGATGTTCCCATTCCTGCCGTCAGCTAAATAATTTATTCCAAATGGTGTACCTTAAAAGGAGATATCTGAGGCAACCGTTGAGGTTCTGATCGCCGGAGGGGAGTCTTTCGAAAATCAACTCGACAAATCGTTAAAATCAGGCCAGAATTTTTATCAGGATCTATGGACCGTCAGAAAATACAATCTG
>CATQJA010000473.1:0-26518 GCA_958295435.1 Mesorhabditis spiculigera
TTCCTTTGTGAAAACGCGGCCGGAAGAGTTTAAGTATTGGGTCAGATTAGATTAAAGATTCTATTGGTGTCGAGAATTGGGTTAGATTCGGCCCCCGTCTTGTGTACCTTTCAGACAGATGTCTCCCGCCTTTTCTTCTTCTTCGCTTTTAACCTCTCCACCACAAACGTTTCAACAAAATATCCATCGTGCTTATATGGACCTTTTGTAGCCTAGTCGACGGCTATAAAAATCCACCTTTTATGTTATAATATACCGTAATTAGTATTTTCACGTATTCGCAAAGGATCCCCACTGTACTTGCCCAGCCTTCAGGGCGGCCTGAAAACGCTTTTAAAGGACGGTGACACCTGTAAACGGGGTTTAAGGGGTCGATTGAAGGTTCCGAAACGGCTGAAATGGGCGCCAAAGGGTCTTTGCTAGCTTGGCCTCTTTGTCCCAAAGCGTCTTTTGCCCTCAAGCCAACGCACCAGGCCTCCCAGAAGGCCCAGCAACCATCACTTGTTGTTGCAGGAACGACTATGGGAAGCGGCTCGTTAACGCTGGTCCCAATAAGGTAAGCCAAGAGCGATCGTCCAAAATAGCTTACGATTGGAATTCGGAAGCTGGCAACGAGAGAATATAGACTACAAAATCTAGACTACAAAAGCGTTCCCAGGGGCGCAGTTTCGACCCCTGCCCGCGGCAAACCTTTGGAGTTTTGGAATTTAGAGCCAGAATTTGTTTGGCGTTGCTCAGCTGGCAGCCAGGCTACAGACTACAACGATTGTGCTCTTTTAGGGAGAGCTCAGCGTGCGTGACGGCCTACCCGTATTCAAAAACTTTCGCATCGTCGACAAGATGACGAGGTGGATGAGATTCGGACGGCTGAATGTCACTATCGATCCCGCACTTTATCGTCCAATACAGATTTTATCCGATATTTCTTTGCAAAGAATTCTATATTTTGTTTATTGAGCACTTCAGATGCTGCCCGATGGATTCGGGGAGCTGAACATCTTCTGGCGACGCAATTTTGCCATCAGCGAAACCTTCGGCGACGCATTCTGGGTCGAATCACGGTGGGAGAGAGAGAGAGAGAGAGAGAGAGAGAGAGAGAGATAAATGTCGCCATCCGCTCTGTTGGCTCTCATTTATTTCGGTTAAAGGTATCCTTTCAGGGCCATCAGGTTGGCTCGTTGCGTGCCGAAGGATACGTATCCGGATCGGGCGACAATTAGAGGGGTCGGGCTGCCACCTGATAAATTTCTGGCAGCTTTTAAAGATGCAGTGGATCAGGTAAACGGTTTTTCTCTAACCGTCTCTGTCTCTCTGTCTCTCTCTCTCTCTCTCTCTCTCTCTCTCTCTCTCTGTCTGTCGCTCTCTTTCTCCCGCATTCGCTCTACTGGCTGTCAGGTAACCGATTCCGAGCGTTTGATCCAAACAGTAAAGGTTCGCCCCGGCCGGGTTTCGAACCCGGGTCGTCAGATGGTAGGCGCGGCCACTAACCACTAGGCCACGGTCTCCAAGGCCGATTTTTTCGCCAAATCAATTTCTTTGCTCTCAACACAATCTATCCTGTTTTCAGCTGAGCAACACTCCATTCCTCCGTTTGACGCAATGTTATTCGAAAGTGAATGATTGTCTGAAATCCCATTCAATAAATCCACAACTCGTCCATCATATTCTTCAATCTGTAAGTCGACAAAAAGTTTCCTGAAAATCCCTGGTTGGAAAATTTTTAGTTGCGACCCATTCGATGTAAAATTACATGCTGTTTCCGATTTTGATATTTCGAAAGCAAGGAAATTTGATTTTTAGGGCCAAAATCCTGATTTGCTTTTTTTGTCCCGAAACACGTTCGAAAAACCAAATTTTTGGAAAAACCTGGAAAAATTCGTTTTCTCGACCTGCTAAAATCCATCCGCCCGTTAGCAGTCCAGTATCTGCCCCTCTTTCTTTCAGACCCTGCCGTCAACCTCTGAACGTCGTCGTCTCGTCCATTATTGACGTCAAGATGAACTGGCCGTCGGCGTCAGGTGGATATATCTAAATTCCAGAGGTGAATTCCGCTTTTTCCAAAGCTGCTACAAGCTTACTGGCTGCCAGTTCGCCGATTCTGAGAATTTGGAGCAAAAAAGGCAAAAATCTGCCGCGGCGGGGAGTCGAACCTGGGTCGTCAGATCGGTAGGCGCCGTCACTTACCACTTGGCCATGGTGGTCGACCTTGATTTTGCATTTTTTAACTGTCTGACTTCCAGGATGCCAACAAACAATTCACAGCCGCCCAAGAAAAGCTGATGGCGATATTGGGGGAAATGATGGATAGGATGGACATTCATTCAACAACACAATTATATCAATTAATGCATCCACTGAGAGATGAAGCGGACGAACAACAACAACCAACTGGAATACACGCTATTATTGCACAGAATTATACTTCGAAGAAGCAGCTCATACACGAGGTATCAATATACTAAATAATCGCTGCTAGACAGCGCCTTCCCTTCCTCAAAGAATCCCTGCTAACCCCCTTATTTCCAGGCTCACTACTGTCAGCGCCATCGCAACGTCGGCGCAAACGATCTGAAGCTTCGATGGTCACAAACCGGGGACAACAACTGATTACGCAATTTTAATATCGCTAAATGACTGGAACGTATTTATCGCAAAAGATTTCAACATTTAAAAGCCACCTTTGGAGCAGGCGACAAATAAATTGAATAAAAATATCGGAAGTTTCAACAAAGGAATCGGAGAGAGCAGCATTAGGGTCACTGATTTGAGCGTAACTGAATTGGGGGTAACTGAATTTCGAAAGTTTTCAGATTATAAAAATACATTTCAGCTAACACAATGCAGCCCAGAAAGCCCCAATTTGATAGCGCGTAATCGGTTGTCGGGCCTTCTAGGGGCTGGAGCGTTGCTTGAGGTCAAAGCCGCATTAGCCCTGGTCGAGTAGCCGCCAACAAAGACAAATCGGGCCCTGCTGAGCACAGAGTTCACAAGGGACGCCAGTTTAGACGTGAAACGAGTGGGTTTTGCATTTTCTGACTTACTTGCCAACCAAAAAAGTTTGTTGAATTTAGCCTTTATACGGTTTTGAGATTTTGAAGATTTCTTGCCAGTTTTTCGTCTTATTTGACCCAAAAATTGTTATTTAACGCAAAAAGAGTGTAGCTGTGCTCAAACGGGTCGTAGCGTAGACAGACATAACTTGACGGCTATCCCTATTTGGCTATTTGAGGGAATAGCGTAGTGAGTGGGCTTATCTCGGTTTCAAGCGCCTTCCTTTCCTCATTCAACTCCCCCTTCGGGCCCCGAATTTCAAAAAAAGACCAGATAAGACGAAAGCCTTGGCTTCCTTGGCTTCCAATTTGTGACTCAATCGTCTGGAAATATTGATTTTATGGCGTATTTCCCTTACAAATTAATAATTCTCATACTTTGTAGTGCAGCTTGGATGGTGGTGCTTCTCTCTTTGTCTTTCGGTCTTTTAATTGGGTCTATTTTGGCAGATTCATCATGTTATTCGGAGTGTAAACAGGTGCGTAGCGGATTTTTTTGATTTAATCCCAATCGATTATGCTATGGAAAGTACAGCTTGCGCGTTGCGTAACGCGGCAAAATCGATAGCAATGCCTTTACCGTCCCTTTAAAGGATCGATCTCCAATGTGTGGTGTATGGCTCGAAAAAGAAGAGAATGCGGCCGCGGCTGGAACTTATCAGGTGAGAAAATAGTTTTGTAAAATTACTAAACATTTCTATCTATTTTTTCTTCATTCCTGACCTACATGCTCCATTATGAACTTTTATTTAATGCTCAGGATTACAAAAAATAACCGATTTTCAAATCAGTGACCTTTATAGCTGAACGCCGGTGTGGTGAATATGAGCTGTGAATTCACCTCCCGCCCAGCACCTGCGCAAGTAATCTGGCAACATCGGCCATCAGATGAGGTAGGTTCAGAGGTTCAAACATTTTATTTGTTAAATTGTGTTCACGCCTATTCAAAATAATCAACATTTTTAGATCGGGGGTAACTGGATTGATTTTGCGTGTTCGACGAAGGACGAGAACAAGATATGCAGGTTTGTCGAGGTTTTTAGGCTGAGTGCCTGAAAATCCGATTAAATTTTTAAAGAAAGCTTTATGCACTATC
Source organism: Mesorhabditis spiculigera (assembly GCA_958295435.1). Classification (NCBI taxonomy): domain Eukaryota; kingdom Metazoa; phylum Nematoda; class Chromadorea; order Rhabditida; family Rhabditidae; genus Mesorhabditis; species Mesorhabditis spiculigera. The sequence goes on from CATQJA010000473.1 coordinate 4,147, forward strand.
AAAAGCTATCATAGTCTTAACTGCTATACAATTTAACAAAAATTTTTAAAGGATCGCGTGAGTTTTCAAATCGGTTACCTTCGAAAGAGGCATTTTTCAAATCACTTACCCTATCAAAAACTCTCAAAAAATCTAAATAAATTGATTTCGATCATAAATTTAGCCAAGATGTCGAGCATCGAGTCACCTCCCAATGCATCCTCCGTATCACATCTCTCAATTCAACTGGCAAGTATCGATGCCAGGGAATTGTACAGGACAGCCCGAAGAAGGCGTTCAGGTCCGTTTATGGAATAAAATCATAGATTTCTATTCAGTTCCGAGATAGTCGTCAACGTGGCCGGGATTGAGAAGATAGAGAAGGTGGACAGTCAATTGACTGTTGGCCAGGCTGGATTTATCGAAGTCGAGGTGGGGTAAAGAAACGGAGATTTACGGGCTATTATGGACCCGTTTCAAAGCCTATAAGGCAGATGGGCCACTGAAATGAAAAAAATGGCCTGTCCTACAGTAAGCCTTTAGATATGCGCCAATCCGAAACCGGAAGTAACCTTCCTGGTAAACGGACAATTATTGGGGACTGGGGAAGCGGATGGAAAAGCAGCGGTGTCACTGCTTCGACAGTTGAAAATCAGGACCAGAAATGATGGTTGGTAGAATGGAATATCAAATATTTTTGCCAATTTATTCTGGTCACTGGAAAATTCAATGACCCTGTCAAAAACTGGCTCAATTTCAGGCCCAGCCCGCCCGAAGCCCTATTGCCATTCAATTCGACTGATGCTAGCCAGGGTTGAAGCTACGGATTCCGTATCGGTCATTGTTCGCAATGAAGGGGAGACACGGACGGAACCATTGCAGGTCACTGAACTGAATTGAGCCATTAAAAATGCGATTTTTAGCTAAATTTGAAGAAAAATACGGCGATCCCCTCCGTTCTGATGTCCATCTTGATTTCCCTGCTCATATCGATACTCATTTAATAAAAAATCCTAGTCTAATTACTATAATAAATATTACAAATTAAATTACACAAATTTTTAAATGCTAAGCAGTTAAGCGCTAGCCAATTTGCGTAGTGACACACCTTGCACTGACCCCTCTCTTCTGCTGATTGCATAGCAAGGGGGGCTATAAATAGAAAGATGTGAATGGCTGGAAATGACATGGCCTCCTTTTGTTTTTCACTTTATCTCTTCAAGCATTCGTCATATCGGATAGAGAACAAATCTCCCAACTGCAACATTTAATTAAATATTGCATAAAGTTTGGGAAAAATCAGTTATCTTTTCAGCTGCATGGCAAAAATCGTGTTTTTCCAATTTTCACCCAAACTGACTAGAAAGAATTCAGTTATCTGTTTAGTTGCATGCCAAAACGCATAGATTTTCACTAGCAAGTCAAACTAGCTCGACGAAAAAAAATCTTCACTTTGAAGCTAAATTGTCTTACAACGATTCAGTTAGCTCTTTAGATTTACACAAAAAAATCATATTTTTTGAATTTTTCGACAAAATCTCTGGAAAGAGAGTAGGATCTGCTTTTTTTTCTTGCTTTCTGCTGTCCCCGAGATACAAATCCGTTGGCAGAAAACGGGAGAAAGCCGTGACACACACACACCGGAAAGCGCATTACAGGGATATAATACTGTTATTCAGGACACAGACCCCAGGGAGTGTTCTTGCCCTTTTTGTTACTGCCAAACGTTTAGTTGGGGTAACAGGAATGTTTTTCTACTAAGTGTCTGTCTGCTTGTCTTTCTGCCTGTCTTCCTGTCTGTTTATATCTCTATCTATACGTCTTTTTGCCCTTTCATTCTTGCAAGTGGCGTTTGAGCTTTTGAACTGCAGTGACCGGCGTCTGTAAGGCAAATTATACTTTAACAATTTTTATATAGTTTGATGGCTTAACTGGCATGACAGGCAAGTCTCTCTCTCTCTCGCTCTCTCTCTCTCGCTCTCTCTCTCTCTCTCTCTCTCTCTCTCTCTCTCTCTCTCTCTCTCTCTCCTCAGCCCCATTGGTCAATCTGACCGCCACATCACTCCTTTTCAACTAAATTCTGATGATGGAGTAGATCTATGCCTCCCCATCCCTTTTATTCAACGCAAAATAACCCCTCTCTCTTTTTTCTGCAGCCCAATTACTCTACTAGGGGGTGGCCCATCCCATCTATTCCTTTTTGGGGGTGTCCCCTCCCTCTCTCTTCCCCTCCCCCTTGTGTCGCTACGAAAATCGCCTATTTGGCGCTTTGCCAGCCCGAAAATTATTTTAGCTTCTCGTCTCTCATGCATTTTGTCTTGAAGCCAACGCAAAATGCTATGAAAAACGAATTTTTAGCCTAAAAAATTCAGTGACCCTCGATTTTTCAGTTGCCTTTTTTCAAGCTGTTCCCAAACCAAAATTTAAACGCAACCAATACCTAAATGGTTAGCCAGAATATCCCTTGCCGATCATTATTCGCCCCCAATTATCCAAAAAACCGCTCCGCGGCTGGCCGGATGCCAAAAAGTGGGGTGGATGAATGGGGGATCGGGGGGTGGAGAGGGGCGCCTGCCCATCGACACCCCTTCTTTTTTGTTCTCGATTTAAATCCGAGCGCCTTTCGTCTTTTCGTTAATTGGGCTCTCTGCTGGGTGGCTAAATTGCAGCCAAGAAGAACCTTCAAAAGTTTCTCTCTAACATCTATTTTCAACTTTTCTAAGGTCTAGCTTGCTGGCCAGAATGCGCTTTTTGTCTCTAAAATTTCCATAAGGCTACAAAAACACGCGCTGCCGGCCAGCTTCTAGTTTTTCTGGGTCCTATAGCTAATCTGACAGGTGACGGGCTGAAACCGTAGTTTTTCAGTGTTTTCCAGGTGGGGGCGCTACAATTCGTACCCCGGAAAACGCCAAAAATATGGCTCTCATAGGGTTTCTGGGATCAGGGTGAGTTTTTGGGTTACGTAGGGCCTCGGATATCTTAAACTGACTTCTGTAGCTTGTAGCTTGGATTGAAATCTGCATTTGGCACCTTGTATGTCAATAAAACGTTTTTCTAACATTTTAGCCTCTTTCGGTTTCAGTTACCTCCATCAATTTCTCTAATCTGACATCGGTGGTTTGTAGTTTAGACTTTAAACCCTGCATTTCCAGCCAGTGAGACAATTTGTACGTCGATAAATTGTTCTGTCGACCATTTGGCCAATTCGCGGTTTCATTTGCCATCCATTCGTCTTGTCCTTCCCTCTACGACGAATTTAATGTGACTCCCTTCAGCCTGAGGGCCACACCAATTTCACGGCAGATTTATTCAAGGGAATTGCCCCACGACAAATCGATAGAAGAAGAGGAGGAAGAAGACCGTCTAGAGGAACAACGTGGAATAGAAGGAAGGAGGGATATGAGGACAAAAGGAGATGATACAGATGAGAAGGGAAGAGGAAAGGGAGTCCGTCAACAGTCATTACAGGTAGAAAATTAACATTTTGTATTAATCGTTTACGCTATTAAATGGCTTGCTAAGCAGTAAAGGGATTACGCTATCTAAAAAAGTTTAAAAACATAATTTGATAGCTTAAGAGGAGAATCACTGAATGTTCAAAAAACGAACATCTCTTAAAAGCTGAAAATCAATAAAAACTTTCCAACTTGGTTCGGAAGCATTATTAAACGTAAAATTCCTAAAATGGCAATCAATTAAACAATAGTTAATAAACAACAAAATATGGCCTCAAACCAACAAGCTGCAATTTTCAGGTGTTCCATTATCCAGTGTTGCGTACCTCGGAAAGGCGAGACGACAATAAGAGTGGTATCGTCTGGCGGACCAGGTAGAAACCATTTTAAACTTTTTTATGCAAATTGACTGACAAATAAAATAATGACTTAGAGAGATCGCATTATTTGCCTGGTCTAACCAGTACTCGAAGTAGCTAGAAGATCCTAATCGCAACCGCCAGCCACGTCAACTGCCGCCCGAAATTGGCCTTGGATGCGGAAATCTAATTTTTCGCGGGTTTTACAGTAGTTTGTTATACAAAAACCTGTTCGGCTTGTTTTTAGTCAATTTAATCGATAGCATATTCGAATCCATGCCTTTTTTATTTTTCCCGAATTCCAGCCCGTAGACTACACCCCGCTACTATGCCACCCCTTTACCTAACGTAAACGATTCAGCAAACTACGTTGTAGCAAGCAGAAAGAGAAAGTAAAACTTTTACCCCGTTTATACACTTAATCTCTAACCTTCCCGATATAGTTTTCTTATCCTATAGATACTTTTGCCAAAATAATAGCACTATTTTATTGTCCGCTAGGGATTCCAACTGAGGATACCCGACCCTAGCGAAAATTGTCTGTCTTGGACAAGGGTCCAAACACGCTTTTCTAGTATACTTTTCTCATTTTAGCTCTTTCTTGAGCAATTTTCTTTTCCTAACTTATTTTAATTAGTTTACCGTTATATTAACAACTTTCCTTTTATTTTCTTACCTACCGCCCGGGCCAGTGATTTCAAAAATCAGTTTTTAATGGCTATAGTATAATTTTTATTGAATTTTTAGTAATATTGGATGTCAGTTAGTTGATTTCTTAGCAAAAGAACTTTTTACCTTTTGTCTAACTACTGTTTGCCGGCAAGTAGTTGGCTGGCAGCCCGTTTAATAAGAAGGTTTTTCACCTGCTTCTCCCTTCCCCCATTTCCCTCCCCTTTTATTCGATTCTCACGGAAAACACGACTCAATTTGAGGAAATCTACTTTCGTACCGTTTTTATAGTTTATGTGCCTATTTTGGGCGTTAATATAATAATTCGATATTTCCAGCGGTGCCACGGTGGACACGACAACTGAAAGTGACGAAGCACTGGCGCTATGTCAAGAAGGTAGCTTTTATTTTATTTCTTTTTTTGTATATAGCTAATTGGATGTCAATTTATTTACTTTATTAAACAAAAAAATTATTGTATGGTAAGAAACTCTATTTCCCAGCGTAATCGATTGTCCGGGAAGCTCACTGAATTATCAAGCCCAGGCGCACTGATTTCGAATAATATTTTTTTAAATGATTTGTGTTTTTTGTATTATTTTTAATATTAGTGAATTCCATTTAAGATATTGAAAACAAACTAACTTATTTTATCAAATGTTTGCGTAATTATATTCGAAAAATATCGAATCAGTGCCCCCCGGACGGTGTTAGAGGGTAACTGAATTAAAAATCCTTCAAAACGAATTACCCCATTTTTTAAATAGTTTCTATATTATAATTGGATGCCAATTTAGACATAATTTAATTTTTGAGCCGCTAGCAGCTGTCTTCAGCCTAGACTGGGTGTGGGCCCCCAATATTGCATCAATCAATCATCGCCTAGCCCTCTAGCTAGAGGGGTCTAGTGACCAAAAAACGGCAGTTGTTCGTTCGCGTCCACCCATTTTGATTGAGGATCGGGTTAGGGTCATAGAAATGCAAGCAATATTTTAGCTGGCTGGCGTCGGGCCTGTTTTTCGGGGCTTCATCCTTCAAACTAGCGGCTGGAAGCTTTGAGAATCCCTTAGCTGTCGTCCATTTGTTGCCATTTCGCCTGATCGATTATCCAGGGGGATTTTTTTATGTCTGTTTGTCTGTCTGCGTCATTTCGATCTTTTCGAATGTCCATATGGCCCCACTAATCCTCGCTTTTGGGCGAGCCGTTCTTGTTTTTTGGAGTCAAAATGGGCCACAGGTCTGCTTCCGGTCTCTCTCTCACTCTCTCTCCCTCCTCCCTTCAAAAACCCCAAATGAGTCTCCCCATTTTGCTTTCAGAAGAAAGAACATCACCACCTATTCTCTCTCCCCCTTCTAAAAGAACAGACAGGAAGTATGGGTGGTGGTGGTTGGTGGTTATGCTCTTCTCGGCTGAATGGCTCCCACTCTTTTTGTTTCAACGGGCCCCTATTCCACCCTTCTTTTGGCCCCCTTCGTTTCTCAGAATTCAGAAAGCATTTTCTAATGGTTTCCGGCCGTTTTCAGAGATCTGAGAGGTTTTAATGGTTCAAACTGTACTAAATGGAAGCTACGCTGTTTTTCGAACCAATTAAACTTCGCTTGTTGGTACCCCAATTCAGTGACATTTCTTCTTTTTTCTTAAAAAAAACTTGTTAGGCTTTTATTGTTTTTTTAACCAAATTAAACCCATGTTTCGCTTCTCCAACTCCAGTGACCATCGCATTTTTGGATTAGCTGATTTTTTTAGAGTTGTAGGTTTTTGATCAAACTGTTGAATGACAGCCACTAACAACATTTTAAGCCAAATTAAACCTACCTTTGCTCCCCTCAAAATCCTGACCCCCCCCCCGCCCGAAATGTTGTTTGTGTATTCTGGCCGGTTCTGATGGAAACGAGGCCAATCCCCACCTCCGTGTCTCAAAGCTTCTTCTGCCATGTTTGGGCTGTGTCCTTTCCCTTTCCCCCCAAAAACAAGCTGATCTAGCTGCCAACCCAAAGCTGCTAGGGAACGACGCCCCCCGAAAAGAAGCGCTAAATAGAATTCGGGCCGGGCCATCATTACCTACCTACCGGGTTGGGCGGGGCACGAACTTGGTTTGTTTGTCGGTTTGTCGGCCTGTCTGTCCGTCATTGTTAAACGTCATTTGTAGTCTGTAGTCCAGTTAGAAAAGTAGATAGTTAGAAAGTTTATTTTTTTGCGTCTTATATTATAGGGTAACTTATTTGAAAAATCGTCCGATGACGCCAAATGGCGGTTCCTGTGTGTTTATATTGTAGTCTGTAGCCCATATCCAAAAAATTAAGATCAGGAAATTATCGTTTTTCATTCCATGTCGTAATATGATATGGTAACTGGAGCAAAAAATCTTCCGACCGCTTCAAATATCCGTTGCTGTGTTTATCTTGTAGTCTGTAGTCCAGCTTGGAAATTAGATATCAAAAAAGTTTTTTAGGGAACGTGCCGAACCCCGAAAGCAAGCACTAAATAGAATTCAGCCCCCCAAGGTTCATCATACCTCGTACCAGTGTCAAGCTTGGTTTGTCTGTCTGCCACACGTGGTTGTTTGTGTGTCTGCGGGTGTTGGTTTTCCAACTGCCATCCATTCCACGTCCTCGTCTATTTTTGGGAGTGTCGTTAAGCGTTTCCGCCACTTTCTTCCCTCAACCCTGCCCCTCTTTTGGGAGCAGTTTCCGGAATCTCCCCAGAGGTGTCATTTTCCTCTCATAAATCCTTATATCATTTTCTAACGGTTTTATCGGTGTTTTCTATTGACATAAATTCAACTTGGCATCCATAACTTCTAATTTGAGCGCGGGGAAATGATGAAAAAGCGACACACGGCCCCGCCAAAATTTCGGACAAAACCTCGGATTTACTTGGAGGAGGACCCGAACCGTAAGGAGGGGAATGGATCGGAATTTAAATATTTTGGGGAGGAAATAGATTAACAGGTTTTCTTGCACAGCAGTTAAATAGTAAATGAGGTTAAAATAATTGCTTTTAGTATTCTGGAAAAGATATTTTTATTTTTGCGATTTTTAAGCCAAAGTTTCGCGAGTTTTGGAATATATTTTTTGCCCAGAAAATTGGCTAAAAGCTTAAATGCGGACCAGGGAAATAGAAAACCACAGAAAATATACCTGCATATTTTAATTGTCCAATTTCAGACCTGTCATGCCACATTCTGCATCCAAGACGAGGCGGTAAACTGTCACTCGCCACCCCCACATGCACTAATGTTGATGGTATGTTTTTTCGTTTTTTTGTTGAATGTGGTATTTTAATATTTTTAATTAGATTTTTTATATCCTATATTTATGCTGACGTATACTGACTGGAAGGGATGATATAGTATTCATTGAAAGCGTTCCCTCTAGCCCAAACAATACTTATCCGCTGCCACTACATCCCCCCAATTGACATATGCTCCTAAATATTGGCAAACTGTTGCTCAATTCTTAACTTGAAGACATGAAACTGCTAAATGGAAATTAAGGAAGCTAGTGAAGCATTTTTAGCGCTACTGTGACTTTGCTAGGATTTCTTTCTCAATTCAGTGACCTCCAGCTATTCAATAAGTTACCTTGGCTTTACAAGGAATTCTGAAGCTTTCACGGCTTCCAGAAATCCTAGAACTGCATAGTGTCATGCATTAACAAGGTCCTAGCTAGTTTCACGAGTAAACGACCTTCTGAATTTCAGTGACATCAACTTTGCTGCTGATTCTGAATTTTTCACGATCTTTGAAAATTTTGGAGTTGGATCCTGGTATGCATTCGCCATTTTCTAATTAATTGTATGGCTAAAACCAGTGCCCTCAACTTTCTTGGAAATTCCCAATTTTTTATACTGTATATGAAGTCTCTAGAGTTAGACATTTTTCTATCCAAAATCAACCACTTTCTAAAAAAATTCCGAATTATTAACCGCTTCCAAAGGCTCTAGTATTTAATACTGTCATACATTAGACGGTTTCTAGCTAGTCTGGCGCTGAAAAATCTCGATTCCCACGACCCTCACTCTTCAGTTACCACGCGACTAAAACAGAACGCCAGCTTTTCCGTTTATTTCGGCTTTGCGGGGGCAAATTTGTGGAATGAGGCGTTTGGAGGGGGGATGGGTGAAGGGATGGAAGAGCCATTCGTCTGGACGATGAAAGCCGATCCCTTCTCTGTCCATCCCCCCACTCATCCCATCTATTTCATCCTCCCCCCCTTCACTTCAACAACTTTCCGGTGGTTTGCCCTCTTCTAACTGGCTGTTCGCGCGTCTGTTTGTCTGTCTGTTAGTCAATCCGTCTGTCAGCACGTCGATATGTCCACAAAATGGGCTGCTGGCCAGGCCAGAGATCGTACTAGCGAGTACTACACTGTTTTTGCAGATTTTACCAACTTTTCCTTGTTTTCTTCTGCTAGCTGCGTTCTGTCTGTCAGCACGTCTGTTTGTCTGTTTGCCTGTCTGTCAGTTTGTCGATTTGCCCATAATATGACTGGCTGGTCAATTCACGAATAGTACTAAGAACTTAAATCTTTGATATTTAGCGGTGTAAGGTAGTTGCTAATTTCAAATTCAAGTTTTTACCGTTCTTTCTTCTTTCTGTTTTGTAGTTGTTTAAAGTTATCAAAAAGTAATATTCTGATCCTGTCTAATTACCCCCTGGCTCCAATGAATCGCGTGGAGGGGGGGGTCGCCACCACTCTCCCTTATTAGCACGGCCAAAACTAGTCTAAAACATTGATTTTTGGTCAGAAGGAACTACTGAATTTTAATGTTTGTATGTCAGGTTGACTATTAGGCGACAAAGTATGATTTTTTTACATATATTGAGCCCGTTTTTCAAAAAAAAATTTGTATTTTTTAATTTGGAACTGCTAAAATCGCAGATCTTTTTTAATTATTAGCTGTTCTCTATTGTATCGCTTTGTTTTTAAAATTCTGGACGTGAATTTGAAGGAATGTGAAGCAGTTTCCCCTAAACATGCCACACCTAACGACGATGTCCACGCAACCAGCATCCCCGCGGCCGATACCAAGGCGTGTATGGGCATTAAGTGAGTCTCTCTCTCACTCTCTTTTCAGTTACCATTTTGCTAGGAATTCATTCATTTCAAACAAATTTTCAGGGTGTTTTCGTTGAGTTTTGCGCTCTTTCAATTCAGTGACCCTGGGTAACTGATTTGAAAATTCCCAGAAACACTTTTTCACAACTTTTTCCACTAGCCACTTGCCAGTTCGCACATTAGTGATTTTCGCCAGTGAAATTAGCTAATACTGTGTTCCGTCCTACCCAGCTTATTTACTCTTTAACTTTTCCAGGTGTTTTTGTTGAGTTCTCAATTGGGTGACCCTGGGAAATGAATGGAAAAATTCCCAGCAAGTCTTTTTGACAACTTTTTTTGGTTGTATCTCTTGCCAGTTCGCACATTAGTGCAGCCGCCGGTGAATTTAGCTATACTGTTCCCCGTTCTACGACTTTGAATCCAAACCTGATCCCAATCCCCCGAGGGTTTCCCATTTGTCTCCTAATTGCCTTGCAAACATCTTAATCGTCACGCGCCCTATTTCTAGCCAATCCGGCTAATCCCCATAATTCCTTAATTTTTCTGGAAAATGACGCTGATGGCTACACTGGTGTACAAATGACACTTTGCGGGCTCTGAAAGGCGCGGATGATCGACTAATCCAGTCTTTTTTAAATGGCGTAATCCCGGGCTAAAAATGATTATAATCGCTGCCTTTTGTAACAGAAAGATTGTTCTAGTAGCAATTTTTGTACTAGCCGATATGATGGACTACAAACTCCAGATTTTACTAATTGGTAGCCAGTCGATCGATTTGGCTTGGCTTTTCTTAAATATCTGTCGTAATGGGATCGATATTTTGATTTTAGGCTACGTTGCTTGACAAAAAAAACATATTTAATGTGTTTGGTTAGTAAGGGGGCAAAGTAAACTGACACCCACTCGATCGACTTCGCTAGAAAAATGCTCAATTTCAGCTTCAGCCGTATTTATTAAACTGGTGGGCGATCGACCTTTTCCACCCTGATTTCCATAAATCCCATCTTTCATATTTGTCGTCACGAGAGTCCGGGGATCGAATTTCTGCCCTTTTTCAACTTCCTATTGCGACGCTCCCTCGTCTACCAGTTGCACGCCCTGGCAAGGTGACCCGGAAAAACGTGTGCTTTCGGAAGTGTCCGTACTTTCCAACTGGCAGCAGGGTAACTGAAATGAGTGTGGAGGGGAGGGTAACTGCTGACACGCGCCGAGCCGATGGACAGTTGCTGGGCATCGGGGGTCACTGATTTTTTACTGGTTTTTTGGGGTAAATTTTTTCGCTGGGTGCTTTGATCAGGCTGGTGATTGGACTCCTCATTATTTGGCTACAGTTTAGCTTGGGGAATTTATCGAAAGATGACAAGGTTTGGAATTGGCTGACTGGTTAGCAAGGCTTCTTTGAAAATTACTTGGGTTTGACATCAGCAGATTTTTTGGTATGAAAAATTCAGTGACCCCATGCTAAAAATCGGCTAATTGGGCGGCAATTCATTTTTTAAACACTTTAGAAAAGAAAATCTTTACGATTTTTTGAGAAAAACTCAGTGACCTTCCGGATTAACAGAACAATGTTGCCTCGAAGGCTTCACCGACCGGATTATCTACCAGAAGCAGCATCAGTTGCATTGGCATGCAGACAGATTGACTGGTTGACGGACAAACCGAGGCTTTTCACCTCTCTTTTTTTGTGATTGGTTGGCAGCGAGGAACACCTGATTCTCTTTGTGGCCCCTCTAATGATTGATGCCTCCAATTTCTCCGCTTGCTACCAAACACCTTCACTTCCTCCACATCATTCCTTTCTTTTGGCTTTTCAACAACTTTTTAACTATTTAATTGGTAGTCAGTTAAGCTATTATAGGGACTGGCAAGTCAAATACATAGCCATACCTTCCCAGTCCTTTTAAATTTTTTATTATGGATTTTCTGGCCAGAAATTCTATTTTTTTCAGTAATGTTTATAAAACTCTTCTTTGCCCAATTTTTACAAAAACCAATAGCTCAAAAATTAACTAATTCCCCGCAAAATCTCTGGCTTGACTCGAACCACGCAGGTGCATTCCCCCAAAACTCGTCCATCGCACATTTCGCCTGCAAAAACACGAACGGGCCCAACCCAGCTACCTCGAATTTTTTCGTTTCCTGAATCCTGCCTGGAGATTTTTATGATTTCGTATAGTGCAGTGGCGACCGTACTAATATTTTCCGAGTTCTGAGCTGCTCTTCAACTGAACTGCTTGCTGATGCCGATTGACGTGCAGGGCCCTATGGATAATGGGGGTCGGTTGGCTAGAGGACAGATTGGATGTATTTCGGATCGTAATGCTATCCTGAGCTTACATTACCCTCCCAAATGACACCCCCGCAGCTTCTCTGGATCGAAAAGAAATTCCTTGGGGGCCGAAATTCCCGCAAATATTCAATGAAGGGCAATGGATGGACAAACCAGGAACATCCATTCCCTTCCCAAAAAAACGAGCTTTAGGAATCCATCAATTCGGCAATAGGCAGATTGAGAACATCCAAATTGAGATGCTGAATTCATTCTAGCCTCCAGATATCTCATTTCTCTTTTGATTTTCTGCCTCTCAATATGCCATTTCTGACAGGTCAGGAATGTTTTTGGCTTACTGTAGGATTCTCAAAATTTTATGAGAACACTTGGTTAACAGTTGACAGATTGGTGTTGTTGAATTATTATCCACCCTTTGGTTAGAGCCAAAATTGGGAGGGGCGCTGAATCGAATAGGGCAGTTATGCGCGTACGACAACTTTTGAATATTTCAAGTGCTGGGCAGGTAGACAGTAAGCACATTCGTCATCTTAAATCGACAGCATCCTTCTTTTTCCGCGATAAATCCCAGGGTCACTGAATCAGACTTCTCAAAATCGTCATAATCAACCCTGTTCAAAATCGAAGCAATATCGCACCACTCAATCTGTCCCTTTTTGCGCTATTTTTAGCAATGGTCTAGACCATCCATAGTCATTTAAAGAGAGGTGTCAAATGGAGCAAAAGGAGAAGGGGGAGAGGGGTGGTTGATTGTTGTTCCCTCGTCCTCGCTGCCTCCCTCCAGATAGATGTCTCGAAACGACCAACCGGAAAACGATGCTAACCAACAGGGGGAGAACAGAGCCGAAAAAGGGACATCCCCTCTAATTGCCCATCCCTACACATCACCTCTACCCTCATTGACCCCCAATACCCCATTTTTGGCTTCAACAAATTCAGTTACATCTGCAAATTTCTATCGATGCCATCTCGTAAGGATTACTGTTGGGGTACAGTTTAACGATTGCTTTCGGTTTATGGCGGTTTAAAGATTCCGGGAAGGCCAACATGCGGGTTTTTTTGGCCCCACTTGGGTCGCTGAAATCAGTTAAGCCTAAGGGAACCACGGGAACCAGTCAAGCCGGTTTTGTAGGTTAGGGCTATTAGGACCAATTCCCTATTAATTTACGCAACAATTTGCAGGCCGCGAGGACCGAGTACAGATGTGGCAAGCGGGTGGATCGGCTTTTCACACATCATTTGATGAGAGACCATCTCCACATAACGCCTCTTCTCAACTGTCTGTCTACAATTCGTGTACGAATCTCGATGAACAGGTCGGTTTCTAGGATTTTGATGTTTTTTTGGCTAAGCTGGCAGCCAGGGGAAGCTGAATTGGACATCAGTGACTTTTAAAATTTTTTTTATAAAAAGCTATTCTAAAAAGTTGTGATTTTTATGGTCTTACCAGAGGATAACTGATTTTCACAGTATGTATTTTAATTAAAATTATAAATTAAAGTTATCCAACAAATATTGCGCTGTTTTTGTGGGTTGCCACTAGCGTAACCGATTTGCAGATTTTCGAATTTTAAACTTTCCAGAAGATGTTTCGCAATTTTTTAGTATGCTAAACAGAGTAGCTGATTTAAAAATTTTCCATTTTCAAGCTAAAATCTCGTCCCAAAAATATTTCGTAATGTGTCGAACAGGGTAACGGTTTGCCGGCTTCACCAATATCGCCTATTTCTTATTTCTCCCAGACCTGTGATTTGTCTCCCATCGTACAGCTACCGTATGCTCCCACCCAAACTGACTAAAGGTCTTCCTTTATCCGTCTAATCCTCTTTGCTCCGTCCTTTTTTTGGCGGTGTCCATCCATTATCCCATTGTGTCCATTTTTGGGGGTTCATTTGTAAGATCACCTCAAAATAGCCCTCGACGTTTCGCGCCGCTAATCCCTCCTTTTTGGTTCCAGAAAAATATCATTTTTGGGTAGAATAACTAGGTAAATAACTTTTTGGGGGCCCCTGCTAGTCGGTTTAAAAGGATTAACAAGTCTTGGTTATGGATTTTGCTTGTTATAGTGGTTTATGAATTTTGCAAATTATGCAATGAAAAACGGGTGTGCACGTTGTGTGTTGCGGCGCAGACCGGGCTATAGAAAATCCAGACTTGCCAATCCCTTTAAAATAATCCTGCTGACTGACTGTTTATTTGGGTCATTTAGAAAAGCCCCCACTTCACATTTCCAGCCATAATTTATGGAAAGTACCACTTGAGATTGTGGGTGTCCATTTCAGCCTATCTCTCCCTTTCTCTCTCTCTCTCTCTCTCTCTCTCTCTCTCTCTCTCTCTCTCTCTCTTCCGATTCCCCTAACTGAGCCATGGGAATGCTTAGTTTTCAGCGAAAAATATTTTCCAAGCTGTTTTCAAATCAGTGACCCTGGGAGGGTAACTTATTTTCTAAAATATTCCCCCGTTCCTTGCACCGCTCTATTGGATTAGTTTTGTGCCAGTTAAAGCCTGCTAAGCTTCGATCCGTCTAATCCCTTTTAAAGGGACTTGCAAGGCAAGTCTATCGATTGTCGCATCATCATTTATGCTATTTTTTCGCCCAATTTGTTAGATTGATTTGAAAATTAGCCTTTTCCTGGCGTCAAAATTCCTTTTAGGGCTCTTCAGCTTGTCAAGCCATCGAATGGCTCGAAAACACAATGTTTATCCTGCCATCTGCCCTATTCCATTTCCACGACCCGGCCAGCATTTGCACGTAAATAGCCAGCAAAGGGCCACCCGTGTTTTCCAGTCATTCCACCTGCTTACCAGCCATTTTCACATCTGCACGCTGCCTGATCAGCATACAATCCACAAACGTACGGCTTGCAAGCCAGCTTACAATCGTACAGTAATGATTTTTGCCATTTTTAGAATTTTTCAGAAATTCCAATTTTTTGGATTTTTAACGTTCTTTCCAGGCAATTAGGAGCCCCGTAGCAACACAAACCCATAAACCCCACGAATTCCCCAGTAATTTATGGCAGTTGGCAGGGGATACGTAAAACTAACTATGTGTTCGGGTCTAAATCGATGGATTTTCGACTTTTCGGGTATACTGTATGTCATACTGGCAAAATACGCCTTTTCGATCTCCTGGACATTTTCTTGGTCCTACCGTACTTGTGATGTACAGTATCCCCTTTTGTTTTCCAGCCAAGACCCCGACCCCGTCATCTTTTATGAGGGATCTGTTCTCGCCTCCTGATCCGGTGTCTAAATCCAGCTCATATGCCATCACAGCCCGGGTCCCAAATTGTCACCTCTCCGCATTTTTCGCATTTTCTCATCCACAACCAGACATCACATCGGTCAGATTGTAGCCAAATCGTGTTTTTGTCTTAATTGACTGCAAAACTATCTAGATTGGCAATAATATCGGCATTTTTGAACACAGATCGTTTGATTTCAGTGACGCTGAGGTCACTGAGCTGGCAGGAGTCGTTTTTGGGGGGTTCTGACCGGAAATGAATTGAATTAGCAATTTGTTAATTTGGATTTGTAGTAGTAAATGCATATGCCGTGCATTTATAACTAGCGGACGGTCTGCCTCAACATCTTTATTAGGAGCACGTGATGGGTTTCGTGATCCGTCGCAAGAGTAATTTGCATAAACATGAGCGCGGACGCGCCGGCGCAATGTGTTGCGGCGGCTCCATATGGTAAACTGTCATTGGGACAAGGCTTTACGGGTCAGCCATGGGTGCCCGGGCTAGAGGAATAAGCTTTGAGGGCACCCATGACAGATTCAGTAAACTGGTCGATTCTAGATTTGGTTACCTCCCGGGTCACTGATTTCAGAAGTCCGCATCCCCACCCAATTACAGTGACCTTTCCTCAGCCGAACCCCTGAATTCTGTTTTTCTGACCGTAACCTAATAAGAATCTCAAATTTCGAAAGTTACATCTTCAGGCTGTCCAATAATAAATTCATTTACCTTCCGGGTCACTGAAACCAAGATTCCCCCTCATTCCAGTGACCCTATTTTTGACGGGGGTCTGAAATGTGGTGGGGGTCATCCCATTATCTTCGGGCCTTTTGCCCCTAGGTCCTTTTCGGGTCCTCGTTGGGTCTCGGGAAATTGGGGTGGTCGGACAGATGGAAGGAGAGACAGATAGACAGAGACATACCCTTCTGCTGTCCTCCAGAACAACGACGGCTTCTTCTTTGTCTTCTTGAACCCCTCTCTGTTTTTGGAAAAAGCTGAAATGAAGGAGAGAGCGATAGAGAGAGAGATAGAGAGGAGAGAGAGACATTGGATGGCAGACTCATTCCCAGTACACACCATTCTAAATAACACATCCCCTCCTCTCTCTGTTGCCCCAATTTTTAATTAATTAAAGGGCCAGGAACGTTAGCAAATATCTTTTTTGGATTGCACTTTTTTTCGACCTGTTTTAGGGATAGTTAAGTTTACTTCTAGTCAGAATGACGTTTTTTGATCTCTGAACTAGCTTCATCTCTAATCGGTCGGCCAGCAAACGCAAACACCACTCCCAGGGCTTCACTAACCTCCAGTTTGCACGTAGATTAACTTTCTTGTAATATAAGGACAGCCAGGTGTCAGTTAAGAGATTTATATTGTTTGGGCGCCGTTTTGTCTCTCCGTCAACTGGATGTAGCCCTTGAAGCCCTTGAAGCCGTTGAAGGGTCATAAGCCCTTCTCTCAATATATTGGCCAAGAGGCAGATGGGCGAATAAGAGGCCGAGGCACCCTATATCGAAAAGGAATCTCACAAAAACAACACGAGAAACACCCCCTGCGGCTTCCCACGGTCGAATCCCCTTCACTCACTCCCTTCAATCCACTCGATTCTAGCCCCAAAACATTAGCTGCCGTCCAATTTAGGAAATAACGATGAAATTGGCGCGCTTTTCGTGGATTATTGGATTCTATAATTTAATCTACCTTGGTTGCTGTTCTTTGTTGCCTTTCTGGCACCTGTTCGACGTTTGCCAACTTTGGGGCAGTCCGCAACTTCGCAGTTTTGAGTTCAGTGTCCCTCCGATTTCTTGGCTACCGTAAGCTATTTTGTAATGATTTTTTGGGGATAACACAAACTGCATCACTGGCTTTAAAAAGGTAGACTGGTTTTATTAAAAATAATTAAATTTTTGGCACGTTTGACTAACTGGCATTTTCAGTCAACCTCCAATTTCGGGGTTACCTTATGATATTGGTAATAATGTTTTCGGGATCATACAAATTGCAAAACAATTCTTCACTTCTTACCAGTTTTTATCTAAAAAATTGATTGATTCGTTTCAGTGACCCTAGGGTAACTGTAATTTTGGAACTTTCTGAATTTCTGATTTTCTCTAACTTTATCTATTTTTCGTTTTCTGTTCCAGGACGTATTGCTTCACCATTAATTCCATTAAAAGTCGTTTTTTTTGGATACCCGGTTTAGCTGACGATTATCAGAAGAGAACGCAACAAAGTGAATCGTCATGGGCGAAAAGCCACAGACGGGTCGTCGCGAATCATCATCCGGTCATCTCCTCATTCGTGCACCACCTATTATTTGTCTGTCATGCGAGGATCTCGATGCACATCAAGTATGCTAAAATATAAATATTATTTTGAACTAGCCAGGTTGCTATTTTCGAGGGTAACTGCATTATTTTTGGCTCTAAGGATTTCTAAAAATTTTTGAAGCGGCGAAGCTATCTCTTGCAAACCAGTTTATGATTTTGCAGGGTAAAATTATGGCTTCATAAGCTTTTTAGATGTTTAACGCGGCGAAACTATTTCTTGCTAGCCAGTTTGTGACATGCGAGGGTAACTGAATCATTTATTGGGTATTATTTTAGTTTTATTTCTTTAAGTACTTTTGTGTGGAACGTGCCGATTTCTAGTCGGACAGTTTGCAGTTTCCGAGGGTAACTGAATCCCTTTTCGCTCTCTGAAATCGTGTGGATTTGAGATTAAGCGCTACGACAAGTACTTGGCCCAGCTGACAGCAATCTTACAGCTTAGGGGAAAATGGACGCGCTAAAATGGAAAACAGCTTACAGTACTCGAGCCGAGATCGTTTTTTGGAGGCAGCGACTTATCGATCCTCATTGAATTTTGCCTTGTGATTTTCCATTTTTCAGCGCTCCTAGATTTTTATTTTCGCTGATCGTAGGCCAGTGAATTCATTCTACCTATTTTTGAATACGTCAAAAGTCAAAACCCTTGAAAAGCGAAGTGCATCTCAACTGTCAATCAAAGCATCTGTTTTTCACGCGAACACATCATTTTCGAGCAAAGAGAAAAAGGGCGTAAGAAGTCATTTATCATCACACGCCATTCCCTGGGTTTTTGAGGTCCGCCCACTGGGTCCCAGTGAGGCTTTTCTTTGATTTGTAAGTAGAGGTCTTTGCTTTGTTGTCAGCCGGTATTGCTCCTGAAGGCCACTGCTTTTAACTTCAAAATTTTGATCTGGAAATATTATAAAATTCTGTTGTTTTTTTTAATTCGGTGACCTTCCATCTGGATGTTATTTTTCCTTCCAGCTGCCCTCTTCTCCAACTTTTTGCCCTCATTTCTTTTCCAAGAGATATAATAGTTGTACTGCCCTGCAGCCGATCCATTACACACCAAATGGTACCCAGAACCCCCCTTCCTTCAAATTACTTCCGCCAATTCCCTGGCTTTTCTTCGAAGACCACAACTAAAAGAAAGCAATAGGGCATTCGGGGGTGGAGAAGCTTCGGCTTCTTCTTGGCTTCTTCTTTCCCTTCCGATCTCTTCATCTGTTCCGCTGGCCATTCAGTTACCTCCTTCTTGTTTTCAACGGCTCCCGATAAAATTGGCACCTCGAAGGGGGAGAGGACGGCTTCGTTTCTGGTTTACTGGTTGTTGTTTCGACATATTTGGCTTTTCGAGCTCAGCTTCGTCGATTTAAAAAATAACAATTCAGTGACCCCAAACCAGTGACCTCCAAATTCAGTGACTTTATCCTCAAAATGCCATCAAATGACCTATCCCGCAATTTCTAAAGAAATTTTGTTGTCCAGAGGCCTTCCTGTTATCCATCCCGCCCGCCAATTTCATCTCGTAACATTTTGGAAGTATTTTTGGCTTCGCGAAAAACCCTGCTCATAACAGTTTATCTCCCAGATCTCCGTTTTTTCCGTAATTACGAACACACCTCTCTTTCCCCTTCTCTTTTCTGGCCGGAGATCGATTACATTTTTAATCGGAGGCCAGTGTGTGTGGTGTGTGGGTCCTTAGTGGGTCTCTCTCTCTCTCTCTCTCTCTCGCTCTTTGGCCCTATGGCTTTTCCAAGGGACCCCAAATTGACTTCTCTTTTCCTTTTCTAGAGGTATGGCCATGCCCACATCCGCATCTTTCATATCCGCCCTCACACCATACGCCCATAGCCCAGACTGAATTGTGTTGGCTGCGAGACAGTGGATGCTTTGCCTTCACTAGGCCTTGAAAATAGAATATTTCTAAGTGTATGGTCGATTTGCTTAAACTGGCATGAGATTTTACTTTTCTGAATTTTTGAGCTAATTATGACTCCTTTTCAATTCAGTGTCTTTTAGGTGCCAGATTTTTGCCTTGTGTTTCGCCAGTTAATCTTTATCGGCTGTATGTGTGTCTGTGTGAAGTGTGGAGTTCTGTCAGTCGATCCCTTCCTTCCAGGCAACGCTAATTTATCCCCCAAAACGACGGGCCGACCCTCCTTGGAGACTTGAGAACTGAACTCTTTTTCGCGAAAAACTCGCCCTAAAAAGTTATTTACTGGTCGCTAGGAGTCAAATCCCACGTCGCCCCATATTTTCGGAGCTATTTTTGGGTTTTCTGAACGGCAACGCGTAAACTGGTTGTCAGTCGGAATTTTTGGAAATGACGAGATTCTTTGTTTGGATTTAGTTACCTTTTGCGTTAAAGGGCGATGCTCTAGATTTTGCGGCACCGCGCACGCTGTCTGACAGCGGTGAAGATACTGTAGTTCATTGAATCGTCTAATCAAAATCGAAATCGGACGCGTGTGTTGCGTGTCGCGGCGAAAAAATTGGAAAATCCCGTTTTTAGCCTAAAAATCTTGAAAATCCATCATAATGACTTATTCATGCCTTTAACTGCTCAAAAATCTATCCAGTTTTTAGTTTTTGAAGTGACAACTCTAATCTGACCACCAACGAACACCGGAAGTAGGGGGCTTAACCCCGCAAATTCTCTGCCCCGGAAATTGCACGCAGAAAAATGAAAAATTCAGATGTATGGAATCTGTGAGGGGAAGCACTTCTAGCAACCCGCTTCCTCCCTTTCCTCAAAACCTCAAAATGGGTCTTTTCTGGGGCGTGTGAAGGGGTCCTTCCTTTCCTTTTCCTTTCCATTCCATTCCAATACACATACCTTTTCACTCCCACTCTCTTTTTGACAATTCCCACCTAGTAGCTACCTACATCTCTAGCCAGCCTGCCAGCCAGTGTTTCACTTCCGTTTTTAGGCGCCTAGCGGAAAAATGGCTTTGTTGGCCTTTCCATAAATAGACTTCCTGCCAGTTAGGTGATGGAGAAGTCACTGATTTTTGAATTTTCGGTGTTTTCCTTAATATTTTTTTTCAATGACTGTCGATTTGTCAAACAGTGATCTACCAGAGAAAAATTTATGTAGAATTTTGGGCTAAAGCTCACCGAATTGATAAGATTGGGTCGTTCGTTTCGTGTTCGGCGTTTTTGGGATCCAGTATGGGCTGACCTTACAAGTTTTGGGTTTAAAAACACTAGGAACCTTTCTAGCAGGAAAGCTATAGATTACACAACACAGTTCTGTGAATTTTGCTGTATAGGTCCTCTCCACTGAATTTTCTATGGTCCAAACAATTTTTAGTTTTTTGATCGACTTTATTAGGATCCAGTATGGCCTGTTGGCGGTTTTCGGTTTTAACGGGACTGGGAACCCTTCAGGCAGCAAATCTATGGATTGGCATAGTTCCAAAGATCTGCAGTGCAGGGAAGTGGGTCCAAGCTTTTGAATCGAGATCCGGAACACTACCTTTTACGGGGTGATGCAGGCAGTGTGGAGAGAGCGAGAGAGAGAGAGTGAGCGAGAGAGAGCAGCTAGCAGCGGTGATTGAGGATTCATGCCTTCGCCCCTTCGCGGACATCTGAATTGCATCGAAAAGGGACGGGCCGAAGGGGGATGGAGATATGGAATGGACCACTAGGAAGGTCGCTCTCTCTACTAGAACACCCCTCCTCAACATGCCATAACCGTTTCGACACCGACCAGAAGGATCTTTTATGAACCCAACAAATCCTTCCCGTTCCCCAGCTCAATTCATCGACCGTTTGGAGTAATT
This sequence comes from Mesorhabditis spiculigera, assembly GCA_958295435.1. NCBI lineage: Eukaryota > Metazoa > Nematoda > Chromadorea > Rhabditida > Rhabditidae > Mesorhabditis > Mesorhabditis spiculigera. The sequence continues at coordinate 25,305 of CATQJA010000473.1, forward strand.
TGGCGTAATTGGCCTGGGCCTCGCCTATTTTCCCTTTTTTGATTTATTGAGCGGGAAATCTGTTTGTCTGCCGATCTGTCTGTCTGTCTGTCGATCAATCCCTCAATCTGACCGCCTATTGTGCCTCTCGGACTAAAGGCCCTCGAAATAGCCGCCCTGTAACTTTTCCATTTTGGGTGAGGGTAACTGATTTAGACGGCGTCGAGGGTTCTATTTTGGATTAGTTGAATGCTATTTGATGTTCATTACAAAACGTAGTTTACACGCTAGCGCAATCTGAAAGTCGCGCCCGTAGATACCCACAGTAGTCGAGGGTAACTGATTACACCTAGCTCAAAATTTTAATTTCTTAGAATACGCTTTTTGTTATTAAATTCCGCTTCATCCAGATAACGCTCTAATAACCTCGTCTCACACTATATATACCTACCGTAACCCATTACCGTATCCCTAATTCCACAGAATGGCAGCCGTCTCTCGTCCTCTCTCAGATGTTGAGAGTGAAACTGAAAAGCCAGAAGAAGGAGAAACAGAGAGAGATACCGGTAGAAGATGTCGCCCCTTCTCCCTGTCGCGTCGTCTTCGAGGAGGAACTGGGTGTACTTCCATCTTCTCTTCCGTACAGTCGGCCCTCCATCTGGTCGTTTCAATCGTAGAGGACCTCCTCTTGCCCAAATGAGTCTCGATGGGACATCTACTGCTCGACATTCTACTAACTGCTCTGTAGGGTCATCGGAAAATTCATGTTTGACGGGAGGAATAATCGTTTGGAAATGTGAAAATTTTCATAAGGGTGCTTTGGATATTTTCGGCAGCTTGGGATCCAGTAAGCACTAAAAACGGTTAAACTCAGTTTAGAGAGTTGAGCCTGGCCGCCAGATAGCCTGAAAAGGTTGGCTACAATTCAGTAACATCCCCAAAAATTATCTTTTTTCAGTATCGCAGCCGGAAGCGACAAACAGGCATCTGTTCAGGAACAACGACTGCCGGCGCATTTGCTAACAATGGACCCCCGGACACAACAGTGCTGGTCCAGTTCAAACGATAAGTCCGGAAAAATGAATGCTGTAGTTTCTGGTTCGCACTGGGCCATTTATACGTAGAGTGGCTCAAGAAACTGGATGGCATGCATTTTATTTTTCCGCGCGCGAGATGCGACGCGCTTGCAGTTTTATAGTGTAATCCATTACGCGATGGTAAACCGATCACCTACG